>JAKOGH010000825.1:0-95399 GCA_024811115.1 Terana coerulea
GGGAATGAGTAATTGAATCAAATCTAACTCAATCTATATACAATAGTATCACTGATTCTAAGTGCTGCTGCCCCACCAAGTCCAAATGCAGTTATTATCTTATTTGTCTGAAGCTAATTTAGAGGCCGGCTGCTCCATGTGCTTCTTTGTCAGATTAAGTGCATATCAGCTGGTTCCATGCTGGGGCCAAATCAGTTCTCGGTCACAAGTAATCAGCCTGTGTGCATGCACTTAATGATCGGACTACATCTATTTTGGCAAAGCAAGGCTGCTATTCAGGGATATTTCTGATTTGATGCAGCGGGCCAAAGAAAATGTAATGATCGATTTCTTGATAAGGGCTAGCGATACGCTAATATAAGTGTGACGAGTTACTACTAGTTATCAGTAGTAGAGAAAATAGACTTTGAGGCAGCAAAAATGCCTTCAAAGGTAGGAGGTAAGAGAATCAAACCAATGGCTTGCGAAAGATAACCGGTTGTATAGGCATAGCTGAAGATCCTTACAGAGCAGTAGTCCACTAAGCTATATTGTAAGCTCTATAGCTCAAGCTGTCGAGGTATTATGATTATGATAATATTTTAGAATGCTTTTAAAAGCCTTTATATATGCTTGCATATTTACATGATTTCTGGTATTTTATTTATATTTTGTATCCCACTCTGTTACTGTTACTCACTGGTCAGAGTAAATTATAGATTTAAAAAGCCAAATAAATTTCGATAATTATGAACATATTCATAGAGATGCATATATATATAAACACATATCTGCATGCTCTTTAAATGCTATTATATTGTCCAGATGGTAGAAGCCCTTGGCCGCCTTTGTTAACCATGTAAGCCTTATAGCTTAGGCTGTGCATGTTCTAAAATGGCAATTATACTTCACAATGCTTATAACATGCAATTCCACATGCATGAATATGTTCACAATTTTTAGTTTTAGATTTAGTTTATGGTGCGCCACCATTCACTTGCCAGAGCTGCATCTAAGTATATTATATGCAATCCATCCTAGCCCTTGTGCTATGGCTGGAGCCTTTATAGCAATAGTTATAAACTTGCTTATGACATCTATACTACTATTAACCCATATCAGCTGGTCAAAATTGCCAGCTCACCATTTAAAATATTGAGCAAACTTGTCAAAGCTGTAGCACTTCAGACTTGCCTGCTAATTTGAGTTTAAAACTAAGTGCCCGGTCCGGCCCTAAACAATTCACATGCTCTGCAAGCCTTGTCTTTTGTTGGATGTCTTGCAACTCTTCCTCTTATCACTACAAACTCTGACACAAACTCAAGTGCTATAGATATCAATAAGGGTATAACATTCTATACCTCTCTGCTAGTGCTCTGAAGTCATTTGCTATGCCTCAGAGACATAGCATTAGGCTTTATAACAGTTTGTTGAATGCCTGTAATAGTATAAATAGTATAACAGACACCTATTCAGAAAGTTCTATATTGCTAAGCAATTTGCTTATGATAGAGCACCAACTCAGAAAGTCTCGAGTCAGATAATGGCATGGTTTTGGGCACCATTATGAAAGGCACATACTATTGGATAATATAGTTTTGGGCACTAAAATGACAAATCTCTAGAATTCAGACAATATGGCACTAAAACCACTGCAAAAAACTTTCCAAAAGTCCCTTACAGTGAAGCATGCTATAATAATGTGTATGACTGGATTGCATCTGTTTATGAACAGTTATATATGCTTTACACTACTTCTAAGCATACTATAGAGGTTTTTAGCCTGCTATTGTAAGCTATTTTCTCAAAGACAATTTATGTATAGGCATAACTTCATGCAAAAATAGAAAGCAATGCCTACAATGTTTCAATAAAATGGCTTTCTACTACTTAAACCTTATTCTATAAACCTGTTCTAACAGTTTGAGTATGCTCTAATGCAAACCAAAAGGTCCTTGGTGGTGGCATTGAAAAGAAGTCTAAATTTCACAGATTTAACAAATAGACTGCCTTAGAACTTCAGCCATATAGTAGCTTAGATTTGATGACTGAAAATAAAACTTACAGACTTGCTGGATATATATATAGTAGTGACAAGCATTCTTTTTCCAAATATAACTGCTTTGCCAATTCCAATTGATATACTATGTCAAAAAGCATTAAGAAACACACTTAAATGTATATTCTAAAAGTATACCATTACTCAGGAAGAAATATATATATATAAACTTGGCAACCATTGAGCAACTTTTTAAGCAACATACATGTATATAATGTTCAGTATTCTTAACATTATTTGAACCAAACAAAACTGCATCGACAGATATAAAGCACAAATAGTTATCCAGAAGTGAATATGCTGCAGAAGAAAAGCTAAAAGAGAATGTACGCTATAATACTCATTGTAAAAATAATAAGACATATCAAGCAAAATACAAAGCCCACAAAAAGGAAAAGTATATTTCAGACAAGTTCCCTTCTAAGCCACCTAGTAAAGAATTACTTATAGAGGTAATAGATGATTTCTGTGAGCATAGTAGCTATACTAAGTTAGATAAATATGGCTGTGTAGCTTGTACAGCTTTAGCACCTATTAAACAGCTAACACTGCTTAGTAAAGTTCAATATCCCTTTAACTGCTTGAAAATAAGTGGTATTACTTGGATTGAGCACATGTCTGCAAATGATCTAATTTCTGATATACGTGGCCACATTGAATAACTGGACATCTGCTGTAGCACCAGTCCACCAGCTATTATTTTATGGTTCTCTATCACCTAGTGATTTTGTTTGCTTAGGCCATATAACCCTCAGGTAGCTATTATAGTATAATTGGATATAAGATATTAAGCTAGTTTTATATTTCACGCAATATATTTCTCTCCTAAGCCCTTTGAGTAGGGCAGGACTTCAGCACTACAGCAGATGTCCAGTTGTTCAGTGTGGCCACATGTATATCAAAACCTGTTCCTACCTTTAATGATAAGCATATATGTAGCTCATGCATTTCCAGCTTGCAAAATGGCAATATACCCAAGTTTGCATTAGCTAATAGCTTGAAGATATATCAATAGTATTACAAAACTTGGACTGAACTGAACAACTGCTGATTTTAAGAATTATTTACAACTACTGTGTTGTTAGAGTGTTAGTATTAAAAATGCATCAAGTGCGAGCTAATACAATTTGTCATGCTTTCAGCAAGAATGCTTTGGTATATAATATAAATATTGTTGTATAGCTACAACTAAAGCACATTTCGAAATGCAAAGATTATTATAGATGTTAACAGTATTCACTAAAATGTATAAATGGTTAGAATCCTTTATTATATTTAACTCACTTATAACTTTGCTGATGACATAAATATTGCTATAGTGAAAATATTATAAAACTGCTAAAAACATAGTTTCTAATTTATATTACATGCATTTTATTATAGTTTACTATATACGTCTAATTATCATAAATATATTTTTATTAGAATACCTAATATTTATATATTTTCTCTACAGCTATATGAGCAGTATAACTACAACACTATATGATGCTATTGCTTTGTCATTCTATTAGCATCAGTATTCACTTCATGTATGAAGTCATAAATATTACCTAATAATATAGCACTACACTATCTTCAATCTTTGCATACATGCAATATGCTATAATGAGGTGTGCATGATATAGACCTAGAACTAGATTGCCTAAAAGTTTTATAATATTGCAAAACTTAAAAATAATAAAAGTATATGTAGAAGATTAGCATATATATATTTTAAGTTAGGAAAGCATGCAATATAAATGCTTTATAGCTACAAAGCTCTACAATAAAGCTTTTTTTTCTCGCTATAGCTACATTACCATATATGGTAAGTCCGAATGGATAAATGCACGCTATACGCTAAACTAGCATTGTGAATGAATCAACTATAATTTGGCGATAAAATATGCTACAGACTTGTTGCATAGCTTAACATAAACCAGCTCATTTCTGCTTTTATGGCCATGCTAAGCAGGCTTACTATCTGCGGTAAATATTACACTATTCTGCAAATAATATGGATTATTAGTTTGCAAAAACTTAAATACGCCATTATTTGGTAGTAAGTAGTTATATACAGCTATGCTTTTATATATTTGTGCATATTGGCGTATAGATTATATGTATAAAGTTTGATTTGTACATATACCTTATACACATGTATAAATGTTACAAACTATTGACTAACTACTCATAACATATACTGCACTACTAAGGTAACACCTTGCCAGAGCGCAGAGCCACACAATGTGGTCTGGAAAGCAGACATGTCTAGGTTTATTTCAAGCCATGCAATAAGTTTGTAGCATATTTGATTGCCAAACTATAGTTGATTCATTCACAATGCTAGTTTAACATATAGCGCGCATTTATCCATCCGGACTTGCCATATATGATAGTGTGGCTGTATCGAAAAAAACCCTGTTCTGGGGCTTTGTGACTATAAAGCATTTATATCGCAAGCTTTCTTAATTAAAAATGTATAAGCTAATCTTTCTATGCGTACTTGCGTTATTTTTAAGCTTTGCTATATCATAAAACTTGTTAGACAATCGTAAGCTAATCTTTTACGCATGCTAACTATACTTGCGTTATTTCTGAGCTTTACTCTACATGCTGAAGCATTCTGATTAAATCAATGCAGCTACACGAAGCTGAGATCAAATTACTCTTGTGTATTACTTTTGACTGCTACTATATCTCTACAGGTAGTTGCAACTGCATCTGTGCAGGCCATTTTTAGTACACTAGGTGGCTGGCTGCTAGCCTTAGCTGCAAATACTCCCTTCACAAATCACTCATTGCATAATCTTGTCCCTACTGATTGTAATCTGTATAGAACGCCTGGTAGACCGACCACGTCTCACCAGAACGTATGCCCAAGCGCGCAAAGCACAATGAATTCAAAACTGTTTCGCTCGAACCAAGTGCCTGTTTTGGATGTCGGATGGGTTGCATATGTTGAGATGGCTTTGGCGTCATGTCAGCTCAGCAACCAATATGTGGCAGGTGTTGTGAGTTGTCTGCTAATGAATCTCTTTAGTCAAGGGTATCTGTAAATAATATTTTCTTGCCATACCCTGTGCTCAATAGATACAGATATGCTTGCAAGGTGGAAAAGCATCTGTAACTATAGTTTCAGCTGACTAGAACTAGCTGGCGTCTGAATATTTTTGCACGAAGCAATTGGTTGGCGCTGTAACTGTCACCTTGAACGTTGACACTCACTGCGCTTCCTCCCTCTATACAAAGAGCCTATACAGCTGTATTCTAGAGACTTGTAAGGATGGTAAGAGCAGGATATACAGGCATTCTCTCTAGGCATCCTTAATGACATACCGTGCTTACTATTGCCACCAAGTTACATACCTGGCCGGGTTCAAACATGGACACCTTTCTGCAAAAGCAGTACCATGTTGCTAAGCTAGTCAACACCATGAAGGCTACATGGCTAATGTCAAGCACGGTGTTTGCTATATTGACACAAAGAGTGATCATGTTCAGACAACAAGTGCTATTGTCGCCGATGGCACTGATGCTGCCTCGGTTGATGACCCTCTTCGCGGACACACCGGCAGCACTGTCAGCGCTCCGCACGCCCTCCACTGTACCCTTTACGGTAGGCGGCATTGACCAACCACCGCTGATAAACGTGATCGGCACATGTTACCGAGCATGAATAAGAAAGCTGCACTCACCACAAAAGATGTTCGTTGCGAAAGGGTTATTAAAATGTTAATCACATGACTCGCAACAATACACGAGAGAACGTCCAGGCCGGTGAGTTTGTCACTTAGACCCATAACAAGCTGCTTATAATGAGTTACGCACTTAGGTTTAGACATAAAAGCTGCGTACATGATGTTTAATCAACACTTTGTCAGAGGCCTCATCATGCCTGTGAGCATCTCAACGACTTAGGGTTATTCAGCATGACCTCAGGGACTTTAAACAGCTTACGGTTTTCCTGGATGCATTCCATCACATGGTCAAGCATGTTCGTGGCACACCCTGAAATGTATGGAAAGAGAAGAGTGATCCGTGAAGTTGCTGTGAACGGGGACAAATTGCCTCATACAGCACTCAGTGCTCGTTAAGATTCAGCACCCAAAATAAATGACTTAGCGCTAGACCTGGGTGGTATGACTTCTTCAACGCCTCTTTCCAAAGCTTCAGTGATCGGGATGCTCTAAGCGTCTTTTTCAGCTGGAATCGTGCCTGTTAAGCTTTGTATGTAGCATATAAATATGTTATACTGTCATAATGGAGTGGTGACTACAACCTATACTGGTGGCCTAAGGGTTGTATAGGGGCCAATAGCTGATATCCGCATATTACATTGCGCTGTATAGCTGCAAGTTCACAATGCAGTGATTTCAATGCTATGTAGATATTAGCATTTGCATGCTATGTATACTACCTAAGCACTCTAGCTAGCAACAGGTAAGTACAGATTGATATGAGTATTAATAGGTTGTAGGTGGTATACCTAACACTACCAAACTCATTAACTTATGTAAGTTACATACTCCCATGACTATGCTTAAGCTCATTGTGAATATGCGCTGAATCTGTTTGTTTAAATAGCATATTGATCATTATGTCTATAGCCCATGAATTTGCTTTTAGTATAGGTAAGTCAGTATTTACCATCATCTTGTTGCTCTCTCTGCTCTAAACTCCACCTAGCATAGCTCTAAAGTCTTACTAGTAACCACACATTATCATAAATACGTGACCTAAAAGATATTATAGTCAGTCAAGTAATATGGCCAGTAATAGTCGCCGCTTAGAAATAAAATGGGTCCACTAGCTGATAAGTGAGCTGCACTGCTAAAGTCAATAGCATGATTTTGTTAAAACACGTCTGTAGTTGCTGTTATTTCTCTCTGCTTGTAATGTACAAACCGTGACCCGTCGCACCAGTTGTCAACTTGTCTGATTGGGCCCAACACTCAACGCATTTGTAGCTATGCATACAGAATACCCATCTGATTTGAAGGAACACCTTGTGCAATGCTGAAGGTGTGAACCTGTGCGAGAAGTACAGTCAAGTCACTGATCCACTCAGCTACTGGTTGATCAAGGACCACGGAAGGAGACGACCCTCAATTCAAGAAATCATACACACTTGTACGCCCAACCATCGTTCAAGCTGAGCTTCTAAACAAATTTGAAGCTATCCACAATATTCACCTCTTTGTCGCTACAAACTCTTGCATTCCAGAATCCATTGCACTTACTCAAAAGATCATCTCAATGGATGCCTTAGAGCACGATACGGAGCTGCAGACATTGTGGAAAATACAGACGGTGAAATATATGGACCCCAACGTCTTTGTATTTCTTCATGGGATTGCCGTTGACCAACTCGTGCTGCAACGCTCGTAGTCACTTTAGGGCATGTACAATGTTTCCTTGTAGCATCCGATACTCAGTGCAGGTTCTGCTACGATGGATCTTTTCCTTACATGTTTACGTGAGCAGGTGGTGAGTTTAGCTCCTCTTCACTTCTCGATCTGAGTGCTGATTCACTTCATGCTCACCTCTTCGTGGCAGGCACCTTAGCTCAATCCTTGTTCTGATCTAAAGAGTGTTATGGTTGTAGACAAATGTGGCATATATCATATTGAAGATATAGGAGAGAGTTTCTAATTCTATATACTGCAAGTAGTCAATAGTCTGTAAGTGCATATTTGGTATATCTGCCTCCAGACTCCTCCGATTTTAATCTAATCGAATAAGCATTCTCTTCAATCAAACATTAATTATAATGACATGAAGGCTTGTTTATGGTGTCTGAGATACTCCTATGGTTCATTTATTAAACAACGGCATCTATAACTGCAGATGATGATGTGAGGTAAAGTAGCAAACTTTGTCAAGGGTAACATCTGCCTTCAGGCAATTCAGTCTGATTCCAGTCAGCTGCTGACAGGTAGTACTGGGTCCATCAGTGGCTTACGAAGCATAGCCTGCACGTACAGACCCTCAATAGCGACAGAGAGGGCAGCTGCTGACACCTTTTTCAGCGCTCAAAGTCACGAGACATCAAGTGTGCCCATCCTCAACAGGCGGTAGTGGGGACAAGAGTGAGCACCAATAATGTTCTGCATTGCCAAAATCATGACAGTGGGCGGAAGAAGACTGGTGTCCATTAACGTTGTTGTTGCGCACCAAACAAGCACTGAAAGCAAACCCGCAAACAGCTGCTTGCCAACTTTAAGGACAGTTTCAATACAATCCTGCTCCGGCTCAAGGAGACATACTAGGTGGTCACCTGTTTCATTGTACGAATCAGCAACACTGAGCTCGAGCTTCTCCTTCACCGGCTAACTCTTTTCATGAATCTCATCTAGCCGCTTTCTCCACTTTGCACGCATTACCTTCTTTGCTGTAGTTTCCGAAGGCTTGTCTTGAGGTGGTCGCAACGCAGCACTGAAGAGGCGATTACAAAGATAAGGGCATGGCCAAGAAGCAAATTAAGAAAAGCGTTGAGCTTGGCTCTGAAGGTAACTTGCTCGCGTCATCGTTGGCAGTGCACCGTCCACTACTTCAGCAATGATGGGATTAGGCAGCATCCTCGCTGGCCTGATCGCTATGAAAAGTGCGCCCAGGGCGCGATCCAGGCTAAACGGGAATGGTTTCTGTGCTCGCTGACCCGCCTTCGGTGAATACCGCCATACTCGCACAATCATCTTGTTTTTACTCGCGCACTCTAAGATGACAGTCGAAGAGTTGCTCACGTCGCTCTAACCTCCGCTCCGCCTACATGCTGCTAGCGTCGAGCTCATAACTCCAAACTTCACGTAAGATCTTGGTAACACCACCAACGATGCCCAAATCAACCAAGAGAGTACGCACCCGGACATCTCTTGTGGCCTGAATTGATTCATGTGTTGTACATAGGCCGGATCTTCGAGGAATTACCCACTGATCTTTTTGTACAGAAGAAGTGCCTCTTTACTGCAAAGCGTCACTTCGCACATCTACGCACCAGATACCAAGCACAGACGACGGATAGCGGCAGATCCGACGGAAAGCCAAGGATACTAAAAAACTCACACACAAAGGATATGCAAGGTTATGGGGTACATGCATCAGAGGTCTATAGATTGCGAGTGTTACACTCTAGCCGCTTGGCGCAAATACAATAGGACCTCTCATGTTTTGCGACACCAAGCCCAGTGTAGGTCAGTAGCATGTGCGCAACATAGGCTTATCAATCTTCTCGCATATCTCTGGGCTAGCGCCGCCATCATAGTCTGAGGAGCTGCGGGGGGACATTCATATTGCAGTTGAGAAAGAGTCCACGTTGTTGTCGAGCTTAGGATACGAAGCAGGATGGTTATTACAGCTTGAGTGGTATATTGGCCTATATGACGCAGTCCCTCACATACTTCGATAGCTACAATGAATGAAGATACAGTTACTACTACACCTTGTCCTCTCTTCAGATTGCTGTTAGCATACTCCTTGAACAAGATTCTTTCAAAAGTCTGCATTACACACTTTTGGGAATACTCAGGGTATGAGTATACAAAATAACGTACGTTAAACATCAGCATAGGCGGACGTTGTCTACGCTACCTAGATGTGTGCAGGCATCAAGCGGCAGTAAATCCTGTATATTTATAAGCCGTCTTGGCATGTGCAGAATAGCGGGCCTCCACATAGGGACTGCGACTAAACAGAGCAGCGTAAAGGGCCCGATCTGTACGCGCGTACAGCTACTGTCACCCATCGGTAAAATGCACCGCGGCTGGAGCGCAGTGTAGTCAGGGATGATATCAGTGTTGTCAGTGGCGCATTATGTCACTCTTCTGCAGAAGATGTTGTAGCCCGTAGACATTACGAGCTCGGGTGCCCATAAGATCTATCCCGTTACCTTCACTTTTGATCTCAGAAGGCTGCTACATACTTATTCACTACGAGCAGTAGGAAACTTCAAGGGCCAAAATATAAGCCCTGTAGCATCTCACTACGTCTCATATACCTCCCATGCCGCCAAAATCGACGTTTTCTTACACGCGTAGAAGTGGACAATTAGGTGAGGGATCGCATTTGTTTTTGCTGCAGTGCCACCCCGCCTCCCTGGCTCATGCTGTTGGATGTCAGCTTTCAACGTCGCAGCTACCCATGCATCTAATTATTGCATCAGTTGCGTGCTTCTTTGTCCCACACGTCATATATTCAGCCTCCCTCACCACCTGCTGAAAGTATTACCTCCTTCGCAATGGCTTCGCCCGACTCACGACTTCCTCTTCCATCGGTCTGCTCACACAGCTGTCCAGTGCTGCATCCGTATAAGCATCTCAGCTGCCAACTGGAATGAAGAGTAGGTCAGTACAATGCTAGCCCATAAAAACGATACAGGGCTGCTGCGCACATTATGTGGAGCTGCTAAGCTGCGGTTTCAAAGGTGCCGCCAGAAATCTATGGGGAAGGGATGTTGCGTCAGGAAGGTGGCAACGAGTTCGGCGTTACTCGGAACATGGTGGACATAGCTGCACGTCCAGGCGGCCTATGCCATCCCGCCATAGTAGCCGATTTGGGGTAGCAATGGCGCGGTTCAGAAGCTTCGGCGCTTGAACTTGACTGGGTGCACGTGAACGCATGCTCAAGCTATCGTAACACTTGGCCCACCACATGGATAACTATGCTACTTTACCAGGAGAGGATAAGCCTTCCCCCATGCTATTTATCAAGGGGATCCAAGCGAAAGAGTGAGCCAAAGTCCACATGTAAGTAGAGCACTTATTGTGCTGAGAACGTAGTACCGGTCTCTAGCTCTTTGCAAGACACTAAATCACCTAGCATTCCCACCGCTCCAGTATTTCTGTTTACTATCGGAGTGGAAAAGCTAGAGAGAGGACGCTATGAGTCTTTTAATCACGTTGTTTTGTCTCAAGAACATCTACATTAATCGACATGCACCAAATCATCATTCAGGCAATATGTTTTACCGTTGAAGATGTATGCCATATTACCCACCAAGGTGCCTGGCAGCGCGCCCGAATGCAATCACCGGCAGCGCACGAGAGTAGAGTACGGGGGAGGAATAAGTTGAACAGTTCTTGCCAGCGAAGTTTAATAGCCTGCAGTGCACCATTTGAAAAGCGCACGAACGAGGAGAAAAGGCGACATGAGAATAAAAACCAGCATCAGAGATGAAAGACAAGAGGAGAATAAGAAATTGCGTCAGGATGAACATACTGTTTTACGCCGATTAGAGCATTCTTGACGCATACCAGAGCTATCTTGCGGCAACTTCATAATCTAGCTCGAAAACATCTTCAATCTGCTATTCGATATTCGTGTGACGGCTACCGTGCGCACAAATGGTTGCTGCATTTGTAACTGCAACAGTGCGATGTGCAAGCTAGATCTGCTGAGATGGTGGTAGATCATAGTATTATAAGACTTGAACTAAAATGAACAATTACTCATTTCAAGAATTAGACGCAATTATGGTGTTGTAGGAGTTTCAGTATCAAGGTGAATAAAATGCGAGCAAATGCAATCTGTCATGCTGCACCGATGCTTAATATTACAGATATGTGCCACTAAAGCAAGAAAAATTAGACAATGTGCTAGCATTTTTATATTGAGGTCCTACTAAGCCTACCACTGAACAGTATAAGAGATCATCATTTTAAGTATGTTATGGCAAGGTAATGGCAGCGTTGGAATGGCTTAAACTCAGCTACAAAGGTTACAGAAATATTTAAGTGTCAGAGAATAATATGAAGGAATATCCTGACGACAAACCAGTAGTTGGTATAGATTATCATGAAGAAAATATCACCAAAAAGTCCAGAATTCACTGCAGTCAATGATAAGGAAGAGGATAAAGACATTATGGAAGGCTGCTGCTCTTTTATTATATATACCATGGTAACTAAGGAGCTAACTAAGTTAATTAGCAGAGATGTCCACTTGAAAATTCGCAATAAAGCTTTGCTGCACTTTAACTAAGGTGGAAAGACCTCAGCTATAACTTATTGTTCAACTCCTGAGTCATTATATGATAATCCTCAATTGTATCCACACATGTTTCTTCGGCTATTTCCATACAAACTTAGTACAAATTGGTGGCATATTTAGTGATGTATACATTTCCGATAAATAGCACATATAGCATTAACTAGTGTATTATGATATGTGCTTTTCACAAGATAATTACCTTCCTTCAATTGCCTTTAATTATCAGCAAATAAAAAGCACTATTAGAGGATTTTTGCTTGCAGCTAGAAATTATTTTAGCATAATTGCAAAAAGATTAATAAAGACGAAAGAGGCTAATCTAACTAGAGCTGACAGATCAGTCAGAGCATGAGCTTATCAATTCGAAAACAAATTGTCAGGTGCAAAAGAGGAGTGCTTCAAAATTACCAATGCTATATAAACTGAATAAGTGCTTATATATCAGGCTCAACTATTGGCAGGAAGAATATAAAGAATGACATATGATCTTTAACATCATATCTAGGAGCATCAAGCTGATTTACTACTTTTTGCCAGCAAATATAACCTTTCCTATAGCAATTTACTTCGCTGATGCTAATTGAACAGTATACCCATTATTTTTGAGCCATGATGAGCATATAAGACTTATTGGAAATAATCCTGTAGTTGGAGCAACACTTATCAAACATGTCTTAGATGCAAGATTGCCATATTCAGGAGTGTATGGAAAAACATCAGGATATTATAAAACAGTAAAATAACAAGGTCATTTGATATTGCACATGCATATGCTTGTATGGAGTAAACATTCCTTAATGCTTTAAGCAATTGGAGATAGGATTTTAGATTCAGACTTTTAATTTCAAAAGCACATAGTAAAATATTTGGAAAGTGTCCATATTATAGAGTGTATTGGTAAAACAGTGAGTGAAATGGAAAACTAAAAACTAATTTAGAGTAATTTAGTGTCAACCTTGTTTGGCTATACTTTTCTAACTAGAAGGCTTTTTATATAGTAAAAACATCATTGTATAGCTATAACGAATACCTGATTTTGAAATGTATAAATTGCCATATATACTCATAATACAAGGTATAAAGTTTAAATAGTCGGAATTTGCCAAAGACTTGTTTTAATTATGACCTCAGCAGTAAAATATACACTGCTTTAGTAAGAACATAATATAACCACTAAGTAGATATAGTTTTGAGTTTATACTATGCACATTTGATTACAGCTTCTACTATATAAGCAATAATGAAAAACATTTCATTACCACAATAGCTATTTTATATATATTTGCTTAGCAGCTCTATAATTAATGCATCACTAGTACTACCTAATGCTGTGCTCTTATGATCTAATTGACTTTATGTGAAGAATGTTGCACATACGCATTCACTTTATGTAGAGCTTTATAAATGGTATTATATATGAGTATTACAGCAATAAGATATTTTTCATTATTGCTTGTGCATTAGGAGCTAGAATCAAACGTGCATAATAAGTGTTCAAAACAACATCTCAGCAGTTATATTATAGTAGATTTATATCAGAATTTTCGAGCTTAAAATTTTGCAGCACTAACTGTCTCACTTAGATATTTATTGTAGGGACAGTTTAGCGCTGGCATTTTTTGCAAAATGAAAGTGTTTGCATATAAATCTGCACTATTATGTTTTTGCTAAAGCAATATATATTGCATTGCTGAAGTGATAATTAAAACCAGTATTATAGCTAGAACCATCACTATATTTGATAATTTGTACATTTTCAAAATTCAGCATCAGTTATAGCTACACAACAATAGCTTTTTGTATGCTAAAAGCCTTCTAGTTAGAAAGACGTGACTAAATGAAGACAAGGCCAAATTACTCTTATACATTACTTTTGACTGCCCTTGTAGTATGCATTTATCTATTCAGATTTACTTCATATGATAACGTGGCCACTTCAAAGAAAAGCTTTGCTATGGGGCTTTCTAACTATAAATTATTTATATCAGAAGTGTTCCTAATTAACAAAATATAAGCCGATCTTTCTAAGCCTGCCAACGGCATCTGCATTATTTTTGCAATCTAAATAAGCTCAAAGACAAACATTTAGATAGAGTATTCATAGTATTTACTGGAGAAGATACAGTGAAGCTTAAAAATAATGCAAGTATAGTTAGCAAGCTCAGAAAGACAGGCTTATATTTTTAACAGAAAGCTTTTGATATAAATGCATATACCACATATAGTAAGTCTGGATGGATAAATGTGCACTATATGTTACACTTGCATTTTGAATAAATCAACTATAGCTTAACAATGTAATATGCTGCAGATATGTTGCATAACTCAGCATAAACTTGTAAATGTTTGCTTATAAAGCTGTGTTATACAGGCTTACTATCCACCCTAAATATTACATTATACTCCAAACAATATGAATTCTCAGTTTTGAAAAATGTAAATTTATTATAATTTCGCATTAAGCAGTTATATATAAATATACTTCTATATAATAATGCAAATTGATATATAGATTATGCTATAAAGTTTGGTTTGCATATACACATTATCCACGTATATATAAATATTAGCTATAGCCTGTGGCAGCCTTTGGTAATGGTAGGCAATTTGCAAGCTAGAATAGACTGCAGACTTTGTTAGTAAAATGCCCTCATAGTTGATTTTTGTAGTTAATGCAAATTCGAAACACCTAATAGGGATGGCTAACTCACAGTGAGGGCTTCACCTTTGCAGGTTTGTTGTTCTCCTATTACATTCAAGTACACTGCATTTATGTCAACTCAAAGATCATTATAGGAGATGATTGGTCCTTGGCATCTCACATCAGAGAGTGGCTAGATGTGGGTGGGCATGGTTAGTGTGAGCAAGCCTACATTCATGTCCATGCCCACACTCAATCGTTTGCTGCTGACTTTGACACTGCTGGACAGCTCAGATATGAGCTTGTCTTTATCACCCACAAGTGCCTAAAGGTGTGTATAGAGCGTGCGCAGCCCTGGCCTTGGCACCTAGAGATTGTGATTAGGAGCCGAGGCTGGAGCTGGTGATGGAGTTGGCAAATCCAAACCTGGACCCTGATACATTAAGAAATATGGATATTGGGCCTGCTGTCATATTTATAAAGAGCATACTTATACCATGCTGACAGCTGACCAAAAGCTTCAAACATATGGAGTGCTTTAAATATATTAGAGTAGACAATAAGTTGCCAAAAGGTCTGCCTGTGCTTGAATATTTGTGTGGTATGCTGCATAGTAGAGCTGAAATTGCTTCTGCAGAGTTAACTTGCTAGACTGCGCCTGCCTTGGTAGCATGACAAAACATACACACACCTATTTTATTATAGCCAACCTTTCTTGAACAGCTTGATTTTATTGCTCACATGCTCTTTACCTGCCAGAAAGCACTTTAGTGACTGAACCCTTCAATATTACTGGATGCTATATATCTAGTGTGCTAAGGAAGATAATCTTGCTGCTAATGCTGTGCTTCTCCACCACTGACCTTGGACCTGGAACAATGGACATGCAGGAAATGGTGATGAGAATGTATTCACATATGTGCCTGATTCTGAAAGGCTCCTCTCTTCTCTCTTTACAAGTACATTTTTTAGTAAATGTGCTTCCCAAGATATAGTAAATGACCGTTAATGCACATTATACTATTTGTTGATAGCTGACTGTCTGTTATATAGCTCCATCTGTGACCTAATTAGCAGAGCATGCTGCGCAGCAGCTTGCCACTGTTCATAACTAAAGCAAAGTATTGCAGAAGGACGTACAGAAGTAGTATTATTTTTCGTTTTTCTCGCATTTGTTTAGCACAGATACATAACTTGGTAGCAGCTCCAAAGCCTCTGAACTTTATTCCGATGTCCTAGCACTTAGCGCCCAAATCTGGTTTGATTCTTCTCATGCTCTTGGACTCTTAGCAGTCAGACTCTCTTGCTTTGCTCTTTATCTCAATCTTTTAGTCGTTGAAGATAAGTTGTGTATTCTATGTACTATACAGTATAGCAATGCTAACTTAGTCATTAGGGGCAAGTATTAGCTCAAACCTGTATGCTCTATGAGATCTACTGAGTTGGCCTTTGTCGCCCTTTTATATGTCCTTCTTCATCTATTCTACATTTGCTCCAATCTGCTCACTCCTAGTGCGCGTCGAGTTTATCTCCATAATATAAAGCTTTGCGCCACCATTTGACAAATAAATGCACTATTAAAGATAGCATACTGACATCGCCTAATCCAAAGAGTTTTGCAGAATAGGTACATTGCCACGTGTGCCATGGCTGTCACAAATTTCCCTTAGCGCTAGTTCACAGTGCTTAGAGTGTAACATCAAGTCACGGAACATGTCACCAAGTCATCACATAGTGTTACAAAATGCTAGATCAGTTTGCTATGTGCTTATTGCATGGACATCAGGAATATGCCTTATACAGATGTAGGATCCAGGACTCTGGTCTGGAACTATTCCGGACTATGACATCATGGACTGGTAGTATACAGTAGCTCGATTAGGACATCTAGATAGTGTTGATGTTAGCATGATAGCTAGGCTAGATCTGATAAAGGAAGTTAGAGTGGCGGTGTGCTCTGGAGCCTTAGTCAGACATCACCTGACTGTATCAGTCAGCATATGGTATTGAGGTCTTAAATAGTGTCTGGGATCCCTCTACACATATATAAGGAGACTAGTCTGTAGGCTAAACTCCTAGACTCAACAACATCGTTAATTCATATCCACTCTACTAGCTCTACTCAAGTCCCTCTGCTTTCCCACCTCTTTCAAGTCATCCCAGCAGGTGAGTATTATAGTTTTGTGATAATGGCTGGCACACACGTCAGAGAGTTCACAGATGATGGATATCAAAACAGTTTGAGCTTTACATAAGATGCATAGCCAGTGCCAGATGCTAAAGCATTCACTAAGTAAAACACTGTTCCTGCCCATACTGCACTATTTGCTATGTGGCTTGTCAGATGGGGGTCAGGATGGTCATATAGAGGACAGTACTATACACTCAGACTTTATTAGTAGCCGCTGTAGTCACTAAAGATGCATTTACTGACTCGAGTTGTAGAAAGTTCAAAAAGTGAGTACTGTGCGCGATAAAGTTGCCTGCCACTTTGTGCTCATTCTGGCTGCACACAGGTTGCTTTTTAGCGTGTTTGTGGCCTGTACCACTGCTACAGAAAATTCAACCAAGAGGCCCATTTAATGAGTGCTTAGCCACACTTAATTTATGTAAAAGTATGACCTAGTCACCGGACAGGCAGTGGTGGATGTAGGTGGGTAGTTATAAGTGGTGACTATGGTGCACAAAGGGCTAAGCCAGCAAATGCTAGTAATTATGACTTAGTCATTCAAACTATATTGTAATGGGAAGCTATAATGCTTGCTCGAGCTGAAGCAAAGCGTCTGTACCAGACATATAAATTCAGAGAGCTGAAAGGTGGCAGTGTACTGGTGGCATGTGTTGCAAAACACCTCATATCAAGCATGGTGGAATATTGAAGCACTCAAGATTCCATCAGATTTGTCTTTTATCTTTATGCCACGCATACTGTTTATCCTTTATGCTCTCTCCCTTACTTTACGCGAAGCTCAATGCACTTAGTGCCATTTTGAACGTACAGGTAGCTAAGTAAGTATACAAACAACACATATACATAAAGTGTAATGCAGCCGGTGTATGAGGAGACTAGTACATGGTATATGGAGGCCAGCACTTATAAAAGCTTATATTGTTTTGTATTATAAATTACCAACTGTTGACTAACTACTTATAAAATGTATTGAACTGCTAAAGAGTTACTCTTCTAGTATGCAAAGCCACATACTATTGTCCAGAAAGCAAATATGTCTGGGTTTATTTTGAATTATGCAATAAGTCTATGGTATATTTTGTTGCCAAGCTATAGTTAATTCATTCACAATGCTAGTTTTGTATGCAGTGCACATTTATCCATCAGACTTATTATATGTAGTAATATGGTTACATCAAAAAAAGCTTCATTATAAAGCTTTTACAATTTCTGAGCTTACAAAGAAATACTTTGTACAGCTAGCACATTAGGTTTGCTTTTGATGTTGTAACATTTTTGTCCCCATCTCAATAAATTTCCACAAATCCTGGAAATATTTGTATATCTGTTAAAGCGTGACAAACATTACAAAAATATATATGGCATTTGTAGTGATGTCCTGCATTTACAACAGTAGTTATTGTATATAATACCAGTTTATTCCAAGGATAAGCACAGCAACCGTAGCTCAAGGCAGTGTGTATGGCTGTGAATAATCTCTGATATTTAAATTGTGCTGTAAAATCATATGTGAATACTTGTATGATTTGTGTAATTTTATCTGTATTTTGATACCATACTCTGCTACTGCCATTAATTATCCAAGGGGGATTATAGCTTTAAAAATCCGGATAAATGTAAGGAATTATGAATATATTCAGCGAGACGCATATATGTGCAGAAAGAATATTTGCTTGCTTAGCAAATGCTATTCCACTATTCAGATGATAAGAAGCCCTTGAATCTTGCTTTTCACAGAATGTAAGGATTATAGCTGAGGCTGTGGATTTCCTAAAAACATAATTATGCTCTACAATGCATATCACATGCTCCTTTATATGCTTGAATATTTGCATAATTTATGAGATTATACCTGTGCTTTGGTACTACACTCTTACTGCTACTTACCAGCCAGAGGTATTTCATAGATTGCAAATACCAGATGAATTTAAACAGTTATAAAGATAATTACAGATATATATATAACTGTGAAAAACATGCCTGCATGCTCTCTAGCTGCTATTCTGCTGTTTAGATGGTAATAGGCCCTTAAACCTCGCTTTTTCTGCTATGTATGCCATATAGCTCAAGCTGTGGATGTTCTAAAACAACAATTATATTCCACAATGTGTACAACGTGTGATTCCACATGCATGAATATGTTCACAATTTTTAGTATTATATTCAGTTTATAGTGCGCTGCCATTCACTTGCTACCCAGAGCTGCATCCAAGTATATTATATGCAATCCATCCCTAGCCCATGTGCTATAGCTGAGGTCTCTATAGCAATACTTATAGACTTGCTTATGTCATCTATACCACTATTAACCCATATTAGCTGGTCAAAATTGCCAGCTCACCATTTAAAACATTGAGCAAATTTGTCAAAGCTATAGCACTTTAGACTGGCCTGCTAATTTGAGTTTAAAAATAAGCGCCCGGTCCGGCCCTACACAATTCACATGCTCTGCAACCCTTATCTTTTGTTGGGTGTTTTGCAACTCTTCCTTTTATTACTACAAACTCTAACACAAACTCAAGTGCTATAGATATCAGTAATGGTATAACATTCTATACCTCTCTGCTAGTGCTCTGAAGTTATTTGCTATGCCTCAAGCATAGCATTAGGCTTCATAACAGTTGGTTAAATCCTTGTAACAGTATAAATGATACAACAGACATCTATCCAGAAAGTTCTATATTGCTGAGCAATTTGCTATCATAGAGCACCAACTCAGAAAGTCTCCAGCTAGATAATAGCATAGTTTTGGGCACTATTATAGAAAGGCACCTGTTTTGGCAAATAATATGGCAGACATCTATTCAGAAAGTTCTATGTTGCTTAGCAACTTGGTATAATAGAGCACCAACCTAAAAGTCTCCAGGTTATTTTATAGCATGGTTTTGGGCACTATTACAGAAAGGCACCTATTCACCAATCCAAAAGTTACCTGACAGACACCAGTTCAAAAGTTCCGTATTGCTTAGCAATTTGGTATTATAGAGCACTGCATTATAAAGTCTCTAGCTAAATGATAGCATAGTTTTGGGCACCATTATAAAAAGACGTCTACTATTAGAAAACATAGTTTTGAGACTCAAAATGATAAGTTGTTAGAGTTCAGGCAAAGTGGCATTAAAATTCACTATACATTTTTTTGAAAAGGTTTTTGCAATGAAGCATGCTATAATAACCTGTATAGTTGGATTACACTTGTTTATGGGCAGTTAAATATGCTTTACACAACTCTTGGACATACTGTGCAAGTTTTCCCTTGCCACTGTAAGCTATTTTCCAAAGACAATTCATACATAAGCACAACTTCACATACAAAATAAAAGCAATGTCTACAATGTTCTAATATAATGGCTTTCCACTACTTAAATCTCAAAGTGGCTTATTTTATATATCAGTCCTAACTTTATGTGTATGCTTTGATCCAAAACAAAAAGTACTCGGTGGTGGCAGTGAAAAGAAGTCTAAGATTACAAGAGTTAACAAATGGACTGCTTTAAAACTTCAGCCATATAGTAGCTTAGATTTAATAACTGCAAATAAAACATACAGACTTGCTGGATATATACATAGTAGCGACTAATATCTTTTTCCAAATATAATAGCTTTGCTAATTCCAATGGATACATTATGTAGAAAAGCATCACAAAATATTATGAAGATATAGCTCAAAGCATACTATAATCTAGAGTAAAAAAAAGGCGTATGAACTTGGCAACTATTGAGCAACTTCTTGAGCAATACAAATGCATAGAATGTCTAGAACTCTTAACTTTATTTGAACTAAACAAAACTGCATTAAAAATGCAGAGCACATAGAGTTGTTTAAATGTAAACATGCTACAGATAAAAAGCTGAAAAAGAATGTGTACTGTAGCACTCATTGCAAAATGATGAGGAATATCAAGCAAAGTATAAAGCTCATAAAAACGAAAATTATGCATCTGAGAAGTTTCCTCCTAAGCACTCGAATGATGAGTGATGGATTTTGTGAGAACACTAGCCTTTATTAAGTTAGAAGAATATGGCTGTGCAGTTTGTGGAGCTTAGCACCTACTAAACAGTTAACACTGCTTAGTAAAATAAAATATCCTGTAAATTGTCTGGTTACCAGTGGTACTACTCAAATTAAGCACATATCTGCAAATAATCCAATTATGGATGTATTAAAACCCATTTGGCCTTAACTGGAAGTATATATGTAGTTTTTGCAATTCCAGCTTGCAAAATGGAAATATACCCAAGTTAGCACTAGCTAATGGCTTATGGCTTGGAAATGTACCAACAGTATTACAAGACTTACACTGAACTGAATAACTACTCATTTAAAGAATTATTCGCAACTATTATGTGGTTAGGGTGTTGGTATTAAAAGATAATAAGAAAGAGAATGAAGGCACTACAAAGGCCAATGCTCTTTTACTGTATATACTCTAATAACTGAGGAATTAACTAATTTAATTAGCAAAGATGATTGTATGAAAATTCGCAATAAAGCTTTGCTACATCTTTAAATATAATGGAAAGACTTTAGCTATAACTTATTCTTCAACTTCTAAGTCATTATATAATAATTCTCAACTGTATCCACAAATGTTTCTTTAGCTGTTTTACATGGACTTAGTGGAATTGGTGGCATAATTGGCAGTGTCCTGATTTCTGATGAACGGCGTATACAGCATTTACTAATGTATCATAACAAGCACTTCCAGCCGGATAAATACTTTCCGCTGATTGCCTTCAATCATCAGCAAATTAAGAAAAGCACTACTGGTGGATTTTTGCTTGCAGCCAGAGATCATTTTAGCACAATTGCAAAAGATTATTTCTGTAGCTAGAGCAAGATTTTCAAAGTCACGGTTGATGCATTTATCAAATATGTTCTAAATGTAGGCTTGCAGTATAAAGGAGTGTATAGAAAATATCAAGCTATTATAGAATAGTTGAGCAATAAGGCTGTTTGATATTGCATATGCATATGCTTATATGGATTAAAGATTCCTTAACGCCTCAGGAAATTAGAGATGGAATTTTGGATTCAGACTCTGACTTTTAAAAGCACATGGTAGAATATTTGAAAAATGACCATATTGGAGAGTTCATTGATAAATCAATGAGTGAAATGGAAGAAACCAATGTACAGCTAAAGAATAGCCTAAATTATATACCACAAACACAAACGCCTTTAGAGAAAGTTGACAAGCCATGCAATAATCCAAAGTGTGATCACTTATGCTCTCAGTGCAAAAAAGCAGAGTCATGATAAGTATACTTTACAGAAATAGTTAATCATTTGCTGTATTTATCAAACAGGCATACTTGTATGAAGGGCTATAAAAATAATAAGTACAAAATATGCAAAGCTAGATTTCTCAGAAAAACCCACAAAGAAACTGTAGTAGATTTTGAAACTGGTGCTTCATTTATGAAAAAGGTGAAGCATAGATAAATACATTTACTCCAGTGACTACATTTGTCCTTAAGTGCAATTCAGATGTTGCTACCTTATTATTTAGCATAGCTATCAAGTCAGTTATAGCCTATGTAACTGGTTATATTACCAAAACACCACTCAAGACACATACTATATTTGAAGCAGTGAAAATAGTGTTTAGATGTGATTTTGAAATGCTAACAGATGATGAATTTTGGCAAACAAAGGTAAAAAAAAAACACTGACTAAGGTGATAAATGCATTGACTTCAAAAGCGAAACATCCATACCATTACATAAGCCATAAGTTACAAAAGTTTTATTAGAGAGGATATACTAATGAAGCCCTTAAATATTGGGAGTCAGATGTCAAATTTGAAGTGCTATAGCTTTCACAAGTTTGCTCACTGTTTTGAACAGTGAGCTTGCAATTTTGACCAGCTGACTGGGGGTAATAGTGATATAGATGATATAAGCATGCTCCTAAGTATTGCCATGGAGACCCCAGCTGCAGCATAAACGCTAGGAGATGGATTGCATGTGATGTACTTGGATGTAGCTCTGGATGACAAGTGAAGGGTGGCGCACCATGAACCGAATAAATACTATAAATCCGAAACATATTCATGCATGTGAAACAGCATGTTATAAGCATAGTGAATTATAATTGCCATTTTAGAACATTTACAGCTTGAGCTATGAGGCTTACATGGTCAGAAAAGCAAGCCAAGGGCTTCTTACTATCTGAACAACAGAATAGTATCCAAACAGCATGCAGACATGTGTTCTACATATATACACGCCTTTACGAATATATTCATAATTGTTGAAACTTACTTCACATTTTAAATCTATAATTTACTCTGGCCAGTGAGTAGTTGTAATAGAATGAGATACCAAAATACAGATGAAATACTAGAAATCATGAAAATATTCAAGCATACATAAAGGCATGCTGCGAGCATTCGAAATGTGATTATAAGCTCAATGCATCCACAGTATGAGCTATAGGGCTTACGTTACAGCTTACATTGTGAAAAAGCAAGGTCAATGGGCTTGTTATTTAGACAGTGGAATAGCGTCTAACAAGCATGTTGACATGTTTTTGACATATATATGCGTTTGAATATATTTTTAATTATTGAAATTTACCTGGCTTTTTAAATCTATGATTCACCCTAGCTAGTGAGTAGCTGTAATAGAGTGCAGTAGTAAGACATGAGCACAACAGCAAAAATCGCAGGAGTATTCAAGCATGTTCAGCAATATACACAATTGCTTGTTATAGATAATTAGGAATTATTATGTAGTATGAGTTTTAGTTTCAAAAATATATAAAATGTGAGCTAATGCTATCTGACATATAGTATCTATGCCAAAAATAATGACAACATAACCACCAAAGCAAAATAAATTTGATAGTGTTTTAGCCTTTTTATTTAAAACCTACAAAGCCTACAATTGAGGAATACAAATGTATATCATTCTTAATTTGTCATTATAAAGTGTTAGCTGCATTGAAATGACTGACACTAAATTATAAAAATTGTAGAAATAGTGAAATATCCTCAGATAATAGTAAAAGAATTTAGAGAATTGGCCTCTAGTTATTATGAATTATCAATCATAAAGTTAACCCAAATAAAGATGCTAAGTTCACTGCTATTAAGAATAATGAAAAGATGAAGAAACAAAGAAGGTCAATGTCCATTCACTGTCACGTACACTCGTTGCTAAGGAGTTAACTGAGTTGATAAGTAAAGATAACAGATCTACTATGTACAACAATGCTTTACAGCACTTGGAAGCAAGGAGATAAAGCTATGACTATGATTTATGCTGCTATACCTGAATTTTTGTATGATAATCCTTAGCTATATTCTTAAATATTTTCATAGCTATTTTCTTAGAGAATTAGAGATTAGTATTAGAATAGAAAAAGTGCATATATGAAATGAAGTCTATATGAAATATTTGCTAATGTATTGCAATAAATACTTTCAATAAGATAATTTCCTCCCTATTAATAGCATTTAATTATCAGCAAATTAAAAAAAGTTCTACTGATGGATTTTACTAGCTATACAGAATTGCTTTAGCACTACTGCAGAGAAATTACTAGAAATGAAAGAGGCTACATTGGCACAGCTTATAAGAAAATTAGTGTAAGAACCTATAAAGATGAATGAACTATTTAATAAAGAAAAAAAGGCCTTAAAGTCACCAATGATATTGATTATATTGAAGCTTATGTGTCAGAATCAATAACAAATTGAAAACATATGTGCAATAAAGTATAGTCTCTTACATCACATTTGAGAACATTTAGCTGGTTTATTACTTTTGCACTTGCAGATATTTTACATTTGACGGCTATTTACTTGCTAACACTAATTAGACAATTTATCCAACATTTTTCAATGCAGACAAGTAATTGAAACCAATAAGCAATAATTGTATAGCAGATATATCGAGAAAACAAGCAAGACACATAATCAGAGTGAGCAGATCAGAGTGGATATGGAATAGATAATAGAATACATGCAAGGAGAGCAATGAAGGCTAACTCCTAGTAGATCTCACAGAATAAGCAGGCTAATGCTGATACTTGTCCTTAATAACTAAGTTAGCATTGCTACGCTGTACAGTGCATAGAATATATACTGTCACCAATCACTAAAAGATTGAAATGAGGAACAAGGTAAAAGAGTCCGAGTGCTAAGAGTCCGAGCATGAGAAGAATAGAATTGGATTTAGGCACTGAGCATTAGAATATCAGAATAAAGTCCAGAGGCTCTAGAGTTGCTACTAGGCCATGTATCTGTGCTAAACAAATGCATGAAAAATGAAAAACTAATACTACTTTATGTGTCTACGTGACAAAGTATATGATTTTTCAAATTCATGGTAAATGCATTTATTAAGCATGAAATAGATATAGAAACACAATGGCCTAGTGTATATGGAAACACTTCTGGCTATTATAGCATAGTAGAATAGCAAAGACATTTTATGCACATGCATATATTAATATAAATAAAAAAACTTAACTTACTAAGAAATAAAAACTGAAATTCTTGATCTTACAGTTAACTTTCAGCAATATCTGATAGAATGTTTGAAAAGTCTTCATACTGAGAAATTCATAAACAAGACAATAGCTGAAATAGACGAAGTAAATATAGAGAAGTATGCTAAAAAGTATTATATTCCTCTAATTTAAGCACTTTTTAAATCTACCAACAAACCTTGTTTAAATGCAAAGTATCATTATTTATGCTCAGAGTGCAAAAAAGCAGAGTCATAGTAGAAGTACTTTACTGAAACTGTAAACTATTTGCTATATTTATCTAATGGATATATATGAAAGGGTACAAAAATAGCAAATTCAATTTTGCAAAGCTTGCTACTTTAGACAGATTTATACAAAAACTAAACTAAATCCTGAAATGGGAGCTTTGTTTTTGAAAAAAGGTGAAGCTTAAATAAATACAATTACTCTATCACTGACTTGTGGCTTACAATGCAATACTGATGTTACAAGTCTTATATTTGATATTGCTATTAAGTCTGTAAAAGCATACACTACTGATTATATAACAAAAAACTCCTCATAAAACTTATATCACATTTAAAGCAATGAAAATCGTATTAAATAGGACTCAAAAATGTTGTTAGGTGATGAATTATAGCAAACAACAGCTAGAAAGGTATTAGCCAAAGTTGTCAATGCTTTATCATTTGAAAGTAAAATTGGTGTGCCTATGGCTTGCATATACTTACTAAAACACTTAAACCACTATACAAATTAAAAATTCCAGAGGTTTTATTGGCAAGGCTATGTTAATGATGTGAGAAAACTCTGGGAGTTAGATAAAACAAAAGATCACTTAGAACAAAAATCACTTGCTGAAAAGGTTATCATTTAGTATAACAAAAATAAGGTAATTGGTATTATTACTGTTATGGACTATATATAGACTTGAGATGTATATAACTAGATCCATAAATACGAAAAGAAATATGCTTTTAAAAACAGCTCATGAAAAAGAAGGTGAGTTTTTAGTAAATAAAATCATTAATCATAACTGAAGCAATAATAATTTGCTAATGCTAATTCGCTCGAAATCTTAAAGATGAAACATGGAAAGGTAAAGATGTTTAGAACTTATTAAAAGCGGTGAACCACTATTTCTGCAAATTTGATATAATAAGCGTTAATAATTTACCTTCATTTTATAAAAAGGACAGTGATACAAATACTGATAATAAAGACAAATAAAGAAAATGCTGATAAACTAAACAATAACTTAATACAATTACAAACTAATAATATAAAGACAACCAATGCAACAAATAAGTAGTCAAATAATAAGCCTGAAGATTTTTGATTTGGACATACTTTAATAAATCTTATCCACAATTTAAAACTCACCAAGTTTATTCATACACTGGAGCTCAAGCTAGCATTTCATACTTTGTTAGTGGTGCCTTGCCTTACCAAGATAAAGGCAATTGAGAGTACTATTGTATGACTATGCTAAAACTCTTTCAGCTATAGTAATTAGATAAAGATTTTAAAGATGTCAGCGCTAAATATAATGTAACCTCTTTTAAGCATAAATTTACTGAGAGACAATCACAGCTTATAAAGTTCTTCCATATAAAATATGGATGTAATGATGCTAGAAATGACTATGCAGCTGTAAAGAAAATACAACAAAAACTTAAGTTGAAGATATGGCTGCATAGTTAAACAATGGTTTACAAGGTTTCTTGGATAATTAATATTACAACACAAAAGCTTTAATATCTCTTACACAAGGAATTTACAGCATATAGCAGATAGCTATAAGCAGTTGTCAAGTAGTCAAATTAAAAAGCTATCACAAATGCAAAACACTGAATCCTTATTATATCACAATAAAGCTTTAGTTATAATGAAAATACTAGTAAACTCATTATATTTGACATTCATATTAAAAATGGGAATATAAAAACAGGTTATCAATAGAGTTTATTATTAAATGCTAAACAAATAAGCAATTCTGACTAAAAGACACATAGAAGCTTTGAAGAAAAAGAGCAAAGTATTGCTATAAATAATAAAACTCTAAATACAGCCAAGGTTGTTAACAAATCTTATTTCACAGATCAGTTCAAAGCATCTACTGCTGAAGTTCAAGAGCTAATTATTGCTATTATTGCTAAATTTAACTTAAACAAAGAGCAGTAGAGAGCATTTACTATTGTAGCAAATTATGCAAGTAAACCTTATAAACAGCAGTTAAAAATGTATCTATATAAAATGGCAGGCACTCGAAATTTTCAAGTAATTAAAGCACTTATTTATTGCTATATAAAGTGAAATAAAGCTTACAGCTATATATGTGTCGCATTTACAAATGTAGCTGCTGTACTGATCTCAAAATCAACTTATTATTCTATGTTTAAATTGAACAGATTTGTGAAAAATGATAGTTTTGCTTTATCAGCAGCTTATGATAATCTTTAATATATAGATTATATTTTCCTCAATGGAATATTGATGCTAAATTGCTTAAAGTTATATAGAATTTGTAAATGCATGTTTTTAGCAATAATAAAAAATAAGCCATTTAAAGATATCGATATAATTTGTACAAGAGATTTTGCTCAATTACCTTTAGCTGTAAATGCAAATCCTTTATATACTGGCGATATATAATTGATAATACATATCATACATTCTAATTAAATACAGCAAGCAGCAATTGGTAAAGCTATGTGGTACTAATTCAATATAGTTATTATATTACGGAATATATAAGACAAAAAACTATAAAGAGAGCCAAATGTGAAACTCATACGCCTAAAGAGCTAAAGTAGACTAATAACACTTCTTGGCTTAATGCAAAATCTAAAGATGATTTTCAATGGAACATTGTACAGTTTTAAAAACAGAATGCTAAAGGCAAAAAAAGACAGCAAAGCAAAGTTCTACTTCCAATGAACACATTGATATTACAGCTTTATTTGTAATAGCTAAAGAAACAACAGCTTTGCATAGCTTAAGCAATGATAAAGAAAGCAGTAAAAAGTGAAAGCATGCAGTAAAAGCAAAAGCAATAAATAATCAGGCATCTTTAAAGAAAGCAAAACTGCAAAGGAATAGTAGCTTAATTACTGCAATGCAACAGAGCTTTACTTAAAGTGCCAATAGCTGTGGCTATAATGCTCTATTAATGATGCTATTTTTTATATTTACAAAGCAACATATATTTTGGGAAACATAGATTTCTAATCTAAACCCTCTATTAGCTTTATTTACAGATTTCTTTATAAATGTAGAAAATAACCAACTTACTGTCATAAATTTCCCTCAGCACTAGTCCACAGTGCTTAGAGTATAACATCAAGTTATGGGATATGTCACAAGTAATCACACAGTATTACAAGATGCTAGATCAGTTTGCTATGTACTTGTTGCATGGACATCAGAGATATGCCTTATATAGATATAGGATCCAGGACTTGGTCTGGAACTATTCTGGACTATGACCTCAGTATAATGTCAGTATGACATCATGGGCTGGTAGTGTACAGTAGCTCGATTAGGACATCTAGATAGTGTTGATGTTAGCATGATAGCTAGGTCAGATTTGATAAGGAAGTTAGAGTGGCGGTATGCTCTGAAGCCTTAGTCAGACATCACCTGATTGTATCAGTTAGCATATGGTATTAGAGGTCTTAGATAGTGTCTGGGATCCCTTTACACATATATATAAGGAGACTAGTCTGTAGGCTAAACTCCTAGACTCAACAACATCGTTAATTCATATCTGCTCTACTAGCTCTACTCAAGTCCCTCTGCTTTCCCCACCTCTTTCAAGTTATCCCAGCAGGTGAGTATTGTAGTTTTGTGACAGTTTGTTAAGTTTGCTCCATTGCTCATTGTTGCTGTTAAGGGCAATAAGCAGGATCTTTGTTGCAGTGTTGCACAGCATATGTATTGTTATGCACACTGTGTTAAAATGAACACTATTGCTATTTGGGTTTGAGGGATCTTGTCACTATTTTGCAAAGAACCGAGGCTATGAGCTAGTCACTGTCAGGGACTATGCTCTATATCGTTAAGATGCACCATGGCTTAGGCTGTAGGCTGTCATTATGGCGGCATGCTGATCTTTATGCTGATTTTTAGGCGTAAAGAGGTGCTCGCCGTGCTGTATAGCATAAAGCAACATTCGGTGGCTTACCTTTGGGTAGTTGCTGCTACGAGCCTTTGGGTGTAGACAGCAAACTAGTTTTAGTAAGCATAGAGCCAATGTAATATTAGCTCAAAAACCTTTTACTGCATAGCTAGAACCATGTCAGAGACCTTCATACCACTCTTGATTGAGTTAGCACCTCTGGACCTGGCAAAAGAAACTAGGCCATCATCAACATTACCAATTGTACACATCAAGACCACATGACCTCAATAGGTTATTCCATTCATTCGCCACTTTCTATGTTGTGTTTGCCGAAATAAAGACTAGTACTGATACTGTTGTTATGCAACCATGCTGAAAGTACCTCCTGTGTTCACCACCTACACAAAGAACGAGCCTTTGGGCCTTTGCAAATACATCTCTTCTTCAAAGGAGATCTAAACCAAGTATGCAAATGTTTGCAAGCCTTGAAAGGTTTACAACCCCACATCCCCAAGCCGCACTTTTATCCTCTCACTTCTGAGGAGAGTAAGCAGCTTACAGAGGAGGCTCAAGCTAACATATTACTTAAGCACATTGAGTCTTACACTTTGTTTCAGCAGCGTCAAAAAGTTGCTCAATTGCCTCTCTGACCTCTCACCACCACTTATCGAATGACTCGCACCTTGAGAAGAGTATCAGGTCCCCAAGCCGCTCCCAGCTAAGCTTTATTTTCGTTGAACAAAGCTGATTAAGCATTCTAATGAACTCCAGCCAATGCTTGAGGCAACGAAAGCTTATCTCAATTTGATCTTTGATAAACTCTGTAATGCCATAGCTAAGGATGATATCTCTTAAAGCTTAGTACTTCGAAGCTAAACCAAAGTAAAAGCAGCAAAAGATATTTCTACTGGATGAGTCAGATCAAACATTAGATTGGATCTACTCAGATGTTCATGAGGACTATAAACTTATAAGCTGGTAGAGATGTTAAGGATACAGACAGATAAACTATCTGCAATAGAGGATAGCCTAAGCTTACACTAAGACTAAGAGAAGGAGAGGGGATGTATAAATGCTAGGGCAATAAACACAACAATGGCACTTGAACATTGAAAGACTGTGATATGATATAACTAAATCAAGGGATATCTCTTACTTCTGCCTAATAGGGGCTTAGAGATACTTGATGCGACGTAATAGACGCACTCTTCTACCATGTAATGGGGGCCTAAAGAATATACTGAGCTTCAAAGACTTTCACTTAACAACAAATGCTTAGAGCCATGCTAATCACATCCCAGGGCAAAATGAGAGGGAAACTTAGGCTAACTTTAGAGGAATGCTTCAGAGGCTTTTTGCGTGAGCTTTTGCTTGTGCTTCTTGCTTCTGTCCCTTCCTCAAAGTAGAGGCCTTTATATATTGCAGAAATAGCTAAATACCGGAATGTTTTATTCTATTTTACTATGTTCTACACTGTTCAAAGTCTTATTCCATTTGATTCTGAGCTGTTCTTCCTGCTGATTAATTTATTCTAGAAAATTCCATCATATTTGGCTACATTCTGCCATATTCTGCTTAGTTCTTGCAGCGTTCCACAGTATTTTATAGCATTCTGAAATGTTCTAAGGCTGACTGCTTGCTGACTAATCTAGGCTTGTTATATTTCAATCTGTATTGGTGCAGGACAGTGAGGAGGACTTACTGCAGAACACTAGTCATGCCGAAAGGGTGCAGGTGCCTGAGAAGATTTAGAACAAGCTCTGGGGCTGGTAGAATAAGTTCCAGAATGTCTACGAGAATCTGGACTTAGTGGGGCAGAAGTTGGGTAATAAGCAGTGGTAAGAGTTAATAGGTGCACTAAAGCATATTGAAAAGGTTTTGTTTACACTCCTGAATGATAGATTCATAGAGATTTGTAATCAACTAGCAGCACTTGATGTAACAATTCCCAAAACTGCTGATTAAACTCTGCGCTTGCTTGGAATAGCTAGCTGGCATATAATAACCGACTTGACCTTTTGTATTCGAAGTTTTATTAAATTAGCACTAATATGAAGAGCAGAAATGTCTTCTTTTACCAACTTTGTCCCTGACCACACTATGGAGGTCATTGCTGACCCCGTAGTGGCCCTTTGCATGATGTAGACACTAACTCTGCTTGCTTTAGCAATGCACTGTTAGCAGCTATTATTCACATAGCGCAAAACACTTTCACTCAGTCTGTTTGAATTAGCACAGACTTTGCACAAGGACATTGCTGACGTATCCAGCTCTTCAACCATCCACATGACACAATATATGAAGCAACTGACAACTAGCAGCATCAGATTGAGCAGCTGGAAAACACAGCTCTTAAGCAAGCCTTAAGTCTCTAGAAGCTTGTGAAAGCTTACAAGACTACCATTGAAGCTTATAAGGCCTAAGTTAACAATATTCCTGTGAATAAAAATAGCAGTGAGTGCGTCCCAAAGATGCCAGATCTTCCCACCTTCGACAGTGCGAAAATAGCCTTAAAGAGTGGTTGAACCACATCACCTTGTACTGCAAGCATACGCCAATTGCAATAGATAAGCAGTGCATTGTCTTGTCTCAGTCGTCTGCGCAGCACTGCCACAACTTATATGAAGTCCTATATGGACAAGTTGTGGAACAACCAGCCTATTGGCATATGGCTCAAATTCGTTAAAGAGATGCAGAGTATATATAAACAGTGTGATGAGAAACAAAGTAAGGAAAAACTCAATAACCTCTAAAACAACAAAGATTTGGCCGGAAAGACTTTTGTCCAATATGCAAAGAAGTACAAAACTCTAGCCCAAATCATAGACTACCAAGACAAGCTGCACATTGACGAGATTAAAGGAGTGCTTCCCTAGGATATGCCGAGGCAATGGTTGTTCTGTCTCTTAGTGGCACTGAGCCTAAGATATGAGAAGCATATCTCAATACTCTGCTGCAGCTATATAAAGAGCTCTACTCAGAAAGGTTAAAAAGTTTGGCATTTGGTAACAATAGCACTAGCAAGAATACAGCAGAGGCAACTAAGCAGTCGAAGGGTAAAGGCAAGGGCAAGGCAAAGAAAACCAACTAGGCAGAGACATCTGGTGAACACAAGTTCTGCTAAATCTGCTCTGGTAATGTTGCAGAGATGAGCTTGACACGTAATCAGAACAAGCAGATCAGGAGCAAATATAGAATAGATGATAGAATAAATATGAGGAGGGCAATAAAGGCCAACTTCTAGTAGACCTCACAGAACAAGCAAGCTGGTGCCAATATTTATCCCCAATGACTAAGTTAGCATTGCTACAATGTACAATACATAGAATGCATATCTTATCCCTCAATGACCAAGAGGTTGAGATGAGGAGCAAGGCAAAAGAGTCTGAGTGCTAAGTATCGCAGACAGACATGCATATGTAGTATCATTTTCATTTTCTTGCATTTGTTTAGCATAGATACATGGCCTAGTAGCAGCTCCAGAGCCTCTGGACTTCATTCAGATGATCCCGGCGCTTAGCGCCTAAATGCAGCTCAATTCTTTCCATATTCTTGAACACTTAGCACTCTGAACTCTCTTGCTTTATCCCTCATCTCAACCTTTTGGTCATTGAAGACAAGGTATGTATTCGATATACTGTACATAGTAGCAATGCTAACTTGGTCATTGGGGACAAATGTGTACCAGCCTACTCGTCTGTAAGGTCTACCTGGAGTTGGCCCTCATTGCCCTCTTTGTATGTATTCCACTAAGAGTTCGAGAGCTTGAGAAGAATTGAGCTGTGTTTGGGCGCTAAGTGCGGGATCATCGCAATGAAGTCCAAGGCTTTGAGGCTGCTCTTAGGCCTTGTCTCTGTGCTAATTAAATGCAAGGAAAATGAAAAATAATACTACTTATGCATGTTTGTCTGTAATAGGTAAGGGTAAAAGCTCACACCAAAACCCACAACACAAATGACTGCTACGACAACCTGAAGAATGCCAACTCTGGCAAAGGTTCTTTTGTCATCCCATTATCCCTTTGACAGCAACAGCGGCAATATGAACTAGAGCAGCAGTGCTACTAGTTCCCAGTAGAAACTCTGGTTCTAAGTTGAAGAGCAAGCAATCCTTTAGAAACCATCTCAATGAGCTTTTGAGCTCTATGTCCAATGTCGATGATAATGCTTTCCTTAGCAATGTCAAAGTCAACTCAGCGAGCATCTATGAGCTGAGTGAATCTGAGCTTGCCAAAATGAAAGCAACCGAGTGCAGCAATGAACCTCAGTCAGGCCCAGGCAGATGTCCATGGGTTAATTGCCAGACTCAGATGGATTTTCCCTAGGGAATGTAGAGGCTAATGCCTGCGGCTTACATTCTGGGAATAATACACCCCTTGTTGGCTCTAAAGTGAATTTGGATGAAGTAGTACTGGAATCTTGTGTAACTAACATAGCTTGCAACAAGAAACATCTTGTTAAACTTTCAGTAATGCTTTGGGTATATAGTTTTAAAGTGCAGGCCGAGGTTTTAGTACACTCAGGTGCTACAACAAACTTCATTGACAAATCATTCATTGAAAGAAATCATCCGGTAACTAACGCATATGGAACTCCAAACCAAGCAAAACAAATGCTTGATTATACCTGTGCTTATGTTTAAATTAGTAGTTATAAGTCTATTTGTATACTGTATGTTACATAGTTAGAAGACAAAGACATGATGATCGGTTACAACTTCTTATACTGACACAACCCTGAGATTGACTGGAAAAAGGGGAATTGGAGTTTACCAAATGTCCTGAGAGCTGCATTACCAATCAAGCCTGTAAAATATGAGTCAGTAAAGCTAAAACCAACGAGCTTCAACTTGAGTCAGATCTTCTGTGGAAATCCACTCTGGATAAATTTGGAGATAAGGATACAGATAATCCACTTATCAACTGGATGAACATTGATGTCCCCAATGATCACATATAAGCAGAAGTTATCATGGCTATATTCAACGAAAATAATGTGGACAAGATCCCTTGGAGAACTCCGATGGCGAAGACATTGTCAAATAGAAGTCACACATACCTGAATGGTTACACAAATACAGCAACGTGTTTTCTAGCGCCAAGTCAGAGCGTATGCCAGTACACAAAATGTATGATCATCTGATTGACTTTGTAGAAAGAGCCTTTCTTCCCAAGCCAGCTAAACTGTACCTGCTGTCTTCCAAAGAGAAACTCTTTAAATGAATGAATCGATGAGAAACAATAAATAGGTTACATTCAACCTTCTAAGTCACTAGTTGTGTCACTAATTTCTCTCAGCGCTAGTCCACAGCGCTTAGAGTGTAATATCAAGTCGGGATATGTCACCAAGTTGTCACATAGTGTTACAAGATGCTGGATCAGTTTGCCATGCGCTTGTCACATGGTTATCAGGGATATGCCTCATATGGACGTAGAATCCAGTACTCAGATCTGGAACTGTTCTAGACTATGACCTCAATATAATGTCAGTACAACATCATAGACTGATAGTGTACAGTAGCTCAATTAGAATATCTAGATAGTGTTGATGTTAGCATAATAGCTAGGTTAGATCTGATAAAGGAGTTAGAGCAGTGGTATGCTCTGGAGCTTTATTCAGACATCACCTGACTGTATTAGTCAGCATATGGTATTGAAGGTCTTAGATAGTGTCTGGGGTCCCTCTACACATGTATATAAAGAGGCTGGTCTGTGAGCTAAACCCCTAGACTCAACAACATTGTTGATTTATATCTGCTCTACTAGCTCTACTCAAGTCCCTCTGCTTTCCTCACCTCTTTCAAGTTATCCCAGCAGGTGAGTATTGTAATTTTGTAATACTTACTAAAGATAAAGCAAGGCAACTACTTATAAATCAAGTGAATAGCACATTATTTACTATTCCCAACCCACAAAGTATTATTATATTTGACTTATGCTTTTATTTACTGTATAAGAAATAGAACTACTAGTATAAATAATATATATATTTATATTGCTACATATCACAATGTAGTAAAGCTATTAATAATATCATTGCAAATCAGCTGGTAATTCCTTGTAATGTAAGCACATGAGGGATTTGAATTTCACTAGAAAGCAATGCAAATTACAGAATACATAGTGAATGAGTAGAAGTATATGATGACAAAATAACTTCTAGAAAATGTAATTACTATAATACCACAATATGTAATGAATTAGTATTTACTAGTAGGTCTGTATTTTTTACCTTTTGCAGTGATGAATTAACATAAAATAAAAACAAAGTATAAACTTATTTGATGCAAGATACCACTTATGTAGCTTGATATACTATAGAAAATTTCATTTTACAGCTTAAGCTATTACACTAAATAGGGACATTTGGTTTAATGATGAATTAAATCACAAACAGAACTGTGATTATAAAGATAAGTTACAAATATCAGCCAAACAAGTTTTGCAACCACACCTGATAGAAATACTTGTTAGCTGCTATATATGCGCAATTCTAACTGATTTATATTTAAAACCTAATGTATACACATACTGTGCTTTGTAATATACATAATCAAATAACTCGTATACAATATAATACTATAATTCTGTTATATATGCTTGATTTGAATAGAAATCAGCTCAGAAAAGTATGTAAATTAAAGAAAGAATATTAGAAAATCCACAAAGGTAAATAAAGAAATCATACCTGCTACGCACTAGCAATGATCCATTTATCCCAGATATAAAGGGTTAGAACTTATCAACTCTTACTCTTACTTTTAGATATTTTTACCTTTGATCTCTACAAGTTTCCCTATCTTTGTCCTTTACTAGATAGAGTATAGATAGAGGTGTACTATATATCTGTATGCATTCTGCAAAAGGCCTTATATACTATCTTTAGGCTGTCTAACTCTAGAAACTACAAAGTAAGATGATAGGACTAAATGTGGGAAAATTGCAAAGCAATAAATATGGATAAATGCAAGTAGGGCACTATATGCGTAGGAAAGCATTATTGTGGGTTTAAAGGGTATGTATGGCTGACAAATATTATTGGAAGTGCATGTATGCAGCAGTAGACAGTAAAAATATATGTGATATTGGCTAAATATGATGTTGATATATAGAATGCTATATGCAAGCAGAGTAAAAAAAGTAAAAGACTGCTAGCTAGTAGTAAACACTGAAGGTTGTGCAATTATATAGTTTTACTAAATTGCACTCTATTGCCTACAAATGAGCAACAGGGTATATATAATACAATAAAGGAGTAAGTTACAACTAAGGAATAGAAAGCAAATCCAAGCAAAAAAAAATAGAATATGAGAGTTGTGTAAGCATCCAAATATAGTAACCTTCCTAGCAGAGTTACACTACATCAGACAGTTACAAATTGCAAAGGGCCTTAACTATCACTTAGAGACTGTCAGTTGCTGCTTACAGCATCTGAAAAAAAACCGTACTATTTCTAATGCACACCAAGGGTATAAAAACCACTGGGGGTATTTGCAGAGATAAGGCAAGGGTGAAGGTAGGGATAGACCAATTTTAACCATTTACCCTTGCTTTACCCTTGAATATTTGTAAGAGCCAAATAATAGTATCACACACAGCTATATAATTCTAGTTTGTTTGAGTTTAGTAAAGGCTAATTACACAATCTTGTATATGTAGCCATTTTCATCATTTAGTAACTTGCTGGTAGCTTGCATGAGTGATTATTATAAAAGCCTCAATATACTTATAGCATAATGATATATAAATATATTCAAATGAGGCTATACTTACAACAGTTTAAGCTACTAAAAACTCTAAGAGATCAAAGATAACAGTGATATAGTCTTGCACAATGATTGAAACATTTTTGAAGTTTGGAACCAAATAATATGTGCTACATAGAGCTACTTTAGAGCTATACTTTTAGAGGTTATTAAAACCCTTAATACCCTTGTAAACCCTCAGTAAACTCTTTACCCTTGTTCAAGGGTAAGGGTTTTAAAGAGTAAAGGTAAGGGTTGGTTGAATTTTGCTGAGGGTTTACCCTTGCAATGCACTAACTATTTCTATCTAATGCATGCTAATAAGCATTAAAACAACACAGCTAGGTAAATATATACATAAGGCCAATAAGATGAATTAGTGAGGTTCACTGCTAATTAACTTAATTGTTGTATATATTAGGGCAATTAGCACTACTTCTCTGCTATTCTATTGCTTACTCTTCTATTTTGTTCCTTACATGCAGCTATAATATCGCTATTGCTTGACTAGTTATTTGAGAAATTCTTTCTGCTAATTTCGACTAATATATTACATTGCATATTCAGTTATCTACATACAAAACTAAACTACTTAATGTAGTAAACTACTCATATTGTGCAAGCAAGCCCACACACCAAGTGCTATACTTGCCTATGTGTTGTATTTGTCAGTAATGTGCTAACATATAATGCTATCCTACCTCTTATGTTATACACTAGCCCCTTCTGATAAGGGGCACGCTTATCAGCATTGGTCTATATGCGTTGTACTTTGCCATGTTTCATACATTAGCGCTGGCATGTGCATGCTGCATTTATTAATATTGCGCTTGTATAGATGGCTGCCTTAGTCCTTATATTATACACTGGCCCGTTATGTTAGTGGTGTACTCACCTACCACAGCCAGTAGCCATTTTACAAAATAACACTGAAATATTAGAGAGTCCATTTTATAAATACTGCTGAGCTTTCTGCTATGCTGTATTTTGTAATACAGCACCTCTATATTGTCTCTATATATTATAATGACATATTGTATGTTTGGTGCTTTGGATGCTTAAATACAGATATGCTTGAAATGTTGCCCTTGATGAGTTGATCAAGATTGCTATTGGTGACTTAAAGGGCTATGCAGTAGTTATAGCGCAAATTCCAAAATACTCGAAGAATTGTAGTTCTTTTGAAGTAGACATCTAAGAACCAAACCACTAAAACTGGCTCACAAGCTTTTAGGAGTGCATGAAAAACTGTGCCACCATGTGTCATAATTTAGAAGCTGATGAATGGACCCACAAATCCTGGGGCCTTTGTATTCGCATTTTTAGGCCCCTGCAGGCCTGATCCCTGGCCTCCCCCTGGCCCCCCTCTCCTAATGGCGATTTATATAGTGTAGATACATATCTGTAGGTACTATATGTCAATTTTGGGGACCTTACCACCTCTATACATACCTCTGCATCAAATTTGCTCTTATAGGGATCAATTTCGCTTTTGGGGCTCCTGGCATTATGATAAAATTGGATCTTTTGTGCACTGACCCTTCTAAAGTACTCAGATACATAATAGGCTAACATTCGACGCTTGGAATAGGCAGAACAGTGGTGGAGATGTGCTTCTACACAGATATCCGAACAAACACCAAATATTACTGTAACATTGTATTTAGGATCAAATATATTACTGTAAGTACATGAAGGGTGTATGTAGGTCTTATTTAGAAGCTCCAATCACCCACACATGCACCAGGCATGTGTGACCACTTGTGAAAGTTAAATGATCAGATCAAATTTGGGCGCTTTTTGAAAAACAGCGCATACATTTAATATCACCCTATTTCCATAAGATTCAAATCTCCGAACCCATTGTAATGAATTCTACGCTCTGAAAACCACCAGAAACATTTGGAAAAGGAGTACACCATCTTAGTTGTGATGCTATAGCTAAAACATATCTGAATCCGTATAAATTATATGGATCCATGTAATACCTAGGCTTTCCGACTGTCCTGGTCGCTCTTTTTATTCCACAAACACTGGGGGACCCCTGGAAACTGTTGTCGCATGTTCATATATGTGTTTTAAGTACTTCTGAGCTTGGAATTAATTTGTTTCAAAGATCTAAGCTGGGAATAGTGCAATATATGCTGTTTTTGGGCATTCTGGGCGCATTTTGGCAGTATTCAGCCTGGATCATTACACAATACATACCAGATACTATCCAAATAAATTGTGAAACTGTTTGTACATGTATAGGCAACATTGTATTGGATTTAGGATAGAATCTAACTGCTAAAAAGGGACCCAGAAATTAAATATCGCTGGAAATGAGCGAATTTGGCCTGGGCAGAGATATATTCAGGTTTAGCAAGCCATAGAGTGATTTCCCCACTTATTCCTTCTGCTAATAGTTAATGTATATATAGTAGTACATACTGGAATAGCCAGAAGCCCAGTGCAGCCATATTCAAGGGTTGTAAGAGAGTGGAAACCCTGATTTAGGCGCATCAGAGCTATATTTAAGCTGCAGAGTAGTGTACAAAGCTTCCCTGACCCCTGAACTGCGCCACAGTACACTACATACATGTAACTATGTATCTTACATCAAAGTCAAAAGGAGGGAAAGGAGGGAGGCCAGGAAAAGCAAGTGGAATGGCTCAAAATGCGCATTTGATAGAGCTGGGTTTTTAGGTCCACTACCTGCCTAATTGAGTGGCAAGGGTTCAGAAATGTGTGCCCAAGTGCAAAAGTGCAAAAATGCGCTTTGTATGTCACGAAGACAAGCTCAATGCGTAACCAGAGCGAAGCGGATCAGAGTGGATATGGAATAGATGGTGGAATACGTACAAGGGTGACAAAGGCCAACTCCTGATGGATCTCACAGAACAAGCAGGCTAGTGCCGATACTTGTCTGACCAAGTTAATATTGCTACACTATACAATACATAAAATACACACCCTTGTCTTCAATGACCAAGAGGTCGAGATGAAGGAGCAAGGTAAGAGAGTCTGAGTGCTAAGAGTCCGAAAGTGTGAGAAGAATCAAACTGGATTTGGGCGCTAAGCGCCGAACATCGGAATAACATTCAAAGGCTCTGGGGCTACTACCAGGTTGTATATCTGTGCCAAACAAATGCAAGAAAAATAATAATACTACTTCTATATGTTCATCTGCAACATTGTGGGTCTACTTAGCATTTATTTAGCAAATGGAAAGTGCCTGGTAGGAAAAATTGATCATAGCTTTTATGGCGCAACTACCAGGCCATTTTTGGTCATTCTGATACTTTTGAAAGCCTTGATTGAGGGTTACATATTGGTATGTTTTTGGTTTGAAGGGTTTGTTTTATAAAATGGACCCTTTTAACAACTCTGCAGTTTTACAAAACAAACCCTCTAAAATCTCAGTGCTATTTTACAAAATGGTTACTGGCACACTTAGCTCATCTGCATTAGCCTGTGCATGATATGCTTTAGCTATGTCTCATGCTATTAGTAAGAAATGTTTACTAACAGTTATATAAAGAAAAAGGAGGGGATATCCTGGATAGAATGGCTAGATGAATTTCTCCAGGTAACATTAGATTAAATGTTGGATCAAACTTGCCTAGGTGTTTATGTGTAATTGTATGCAAATAAATTTCTGAGATGAATGCAACACTTAGTCACTTACTGAGCTAGTTATATAAAAGATGGCTCAAATAACTAGCAAACCAAAACAATAAAGACCTGGTAAGTATTAATTAGTAATCTCTTCAAACAATAATCCTTCTTAGATTATATAAGTACAACTCAGCCTAAAACTTGATTACTGAAGTTAAGCTATAGTAATTCTAAGGATGCAAAGCCTATTCTTTGGGCTTATAAATATTATAAACTTGAAACCCAGAAAAATACTGCTTGCTGCTAGCCACCTAGCACTTTTTAGAGTACAAGATATGTGTCCTTTTTTCTTTCCTAGTGCCCTTATGTATTTATTAGAAATTTTTCCTTTGGCCAATTAGGATTTATTACTAAGCAAATTGGTAATGCTTATTATCGCGGAGACGAATGTAGAATAGATGATAGAATATGTCGAAGAGGCAATGGCCAACTCTGAGTAGACCTCATAGAACAGGCTAGTGCCAATACTGTTAGCATTGGCATGACTTGAGCAAGGCGTCCAAAACGGAAGAATTGAGCCGCATTTAGGCGCTAGGCGCCGGGATCATCAGAATGAAGTCCAGAGGCTCTAATAATACTACATATGCATGTCCATCTGCGACACTTATTAAGCACTTAGTCAGCATTGGTAAGCACTTCCAATATGATTGGCTGCTTAGCATTTTGCTAATAAATTCACCAGAAATTGGCTTAAGATGTTCACTTTCTTTCCTATCCTGAAATATGACCTGATTCTTACTATATATACCAAGGAACATGTTATTATCCTACTCATAAATTTCTGTATAACTGATTACTTACAGGACAGTGCGCATCTATTAGCACTGCACATGTATGTATACATTGTTACTACACCCTTCATGTTATGCATACTAGCTTTTGTGCATTGGTGGTATGCTCACCTGTGTTTATTGGTATAGTGCATGTTTGTCAGCACTATATATGCATGTGCCATTGTCCTGCCCTATGTATCATGTGCATTGTGCTGCATGCACCTCAGCCTTTATGCATCAGTGCTGTGCTCATCTGTATCAGTTTATATGCATCATGCTTTGCCATATTGCACATGTTAGCATTGGCATTATGCATATCTATTACCACTGTATATGTGTCATTGTGCCTCTGTTTATATTGTATGTATTGTTTTGTATATGCTGGTTTTTTGCGCATCAGTGCCGCACATGTTTGCTGGCATTGGGCTTGTTGCATTGGGCTTAACTGGATGAATATTCATATGCAATGTTTATTACTTAAGAGGGCTGAGTGCTGCCTATTTATAAAACCACCATCTACAAATCATGCATGCATAGCTGTAAATAGTTCTGGGTAGCAGTAGTAGATGCAGCAAGATAGCCACATACTTTGTTTATAGAGGAGCCCCTCTCCTTCATAGCCTTGCTCTATTTATCAAGTGTCTCTCCATTCACATGTGGTATTGCTTAGGTCCTAATGTCCCAATAGGTAGTTGCAATGTAGCCAACACATCAGTTAAAAATGAGGGACTGATAGAATGATAATAAAGCCAAATGTGAAGGCTCCAAAGAGATTAAGGCACTTCAACAGATATAGCAGATTATAAACAGTGAACAGCATGGGTAAACCCCAAGTGCTGAGAGGTTCTACCCTCACTCATATCTGGCAGATACCCTTATCCTTCCCATGAGTATGGATTAAGCGCAGGTTGCCTCAGGTAGAGGTTTTGCCCACAGGTTCGATGCTCCAGACACCTTTTGGTAGCATGAAATAATGATGTAGCCAGAATGTTAGGTCAATATATATGTTAATGCAGTTTGAATAAGGCTAGAACAATACAAAATGGCAGGGAGTTAAGTGAGCTAAAGTTACAGTTGATAGGATTAACTATAAACCTGCATATTAATTCGTTCCATGAAAATGCTGTCTACAGGCCTTTTGTCTATATTGAATCAAATAGAAGGCATTGTTGCGAATTTAAATAGCTCAATAATGTAAGAATCGGCCATAGAATGAGTGAGATGTATGATTTGTGAGCTGGTGAGCAGGAGAAAATGGTTGAATGCATTCATTTCGATGTTTTGCCGCACCTACCTCTCTTCACCTCTATGAAAACTAATAGTATACGCTTAGGAGATCTCGGAAAACTTGGATTTATGCAAATAAGCCTAGTACTCACTGAGCTAGAAGCCCTAGTCTTTGAATAGATGCTTGCTTGGTAAGTACATCATCAATGTAGATTACTAGAGTAATTATGCTTGAAAATGTTCAATGCAAAACTGATGTCAGGCTATACCTGATATTAGACAATTACAAGTAGAGTATGCTGTCAATCTATGTATAATAAAACTGCGACAACTTAAAGCCAGATAAGTACATGTCAATAATTACTAAAGTGCAAAGAAGTCTGTGAGAGTGGCCTGTAGCAGAAGCTTCAATATATTGCTGAGACAGATTAAATTGTGGGCAAGTAGCTCAGTAGGCTAGTAACCAGGCTGATGGCAACAACCACAGTTGTGACTCAGCTGTGGTCATGTAGACTCTGTCTGGTGGTCGACAGAGGCTGCATAATTAGAGCTTACAGCTGTATTACCTAGGACATTTGTTATCTTGAGTCACTGTCTAGTAATATAATAAGTGTATTAAAGGCAGCTCAATCTAAATTCAAGTTATTGCCTACTGTGCACTAGTAACTCAGACATAAGTGTATGATTACTAAATTTACTTATATAATTCAACAACCTCAGTTGCAAATATTTGAACATCAGAGGCTGCTGATTTATAAGCAGATACTGTACTTACATCATATATGACCAAATTGACAGGAGGTGCAACTGGTGACACCAAACTACCAAATTGACAGGGCAGCAGGACTGCCTGTGATCTGTGACATGGGTCAACAAGCGGCGGATAAAAGCAAAAGCTGGCCACTCAATTTGTAAGCTGACCAGTGTTGTTGCAGCAGCTAGAGCTCAATTTTGCAGTCTAGTTCATGTTATCATCGGCTTGCCTTTTTTTATGTGTCACAGGCTCCAAAAATACTATTTCTGGTGGTTTTTGGAACTGAATATTAGAAGCAGCAGACCTCTAAGTGATTTGTGACCACCACTTTTCAAACTGGAGGTCAAGGGGTCTATGACCTATGACATGCCACTTTGGTCGTACAAGTACAGTAGACCCCAGAGATAGGGAATTACTCAGAGTAACGGGGATGTCAAACAGAATAAGCCAAGGGGAAGGATGTATCTCAATTCTAGGAGTACTTAAACTCATTTTGGGGTGTACTAAGAAATAAGTGCAATTTACTATAACAAGCACTACCATATGTCTAATGTAGGAGACACTTTGCCTAATTTAAGCTAATGGTGGATATCCAGTAGTAGTGTTCCATGCACTTCCTGCTGGTACCTTCCAGTCACCATGGCATCCCCAGGCCCAGTCAGTGTCCCCAATCATTTCCCTCATAGCATCAACGAAGGTGGATACTGGACACAAGCCATCCTTGTGCTCTGGGCAACCCTTGATAGAGGTTAAGGGTACTACGCCGTCATTGACAATAACCCGAATCTGAGGGTCTGGCACCGACGTGCAGGATAGAACTGTATGGGGTTTGTTTATAAGAGTGTCGGTGACCTCGGGATGAGAGATACGTACGCTGGAAGTGCACGTTGGTGGCGAAAGGCGCGAGATGCGAGACCTTGAATGACCGGTTTTCGGGTATATGATCCGCAGGTAATGGACCGCTGTCCGCCAAACTGGACAAGTTGAGAGCAGTCAAGACTGCGCAGAGTCACTCAATGTACGTCCTTGGAAGACTACATACATAACTTACTGTTAAGAACAACGACCTCATGCGTGGCGTCAACATATAGGCTTTGGCCAAGTGGGAAGGTGGCGGAGCTGTCGTCCAGGGTGGCATTGGTTGAGGAGTTGTGAGTCTCGATGGGCGTGTGCGTCAAGCGGGCGACGAGTTCCTGAACGTATCCTATGCCCTGAACACGAGCGACCGGCGAGCCAAACGCCGAGTCATACCAGAAGTATAGGTCCAGCCTGTGGCCACTCCAAACATCAGTAACGGCCTTTCCAGGCAGAGGAGTCACTCACGCGTAGTCGAAACCAATCCATTCTTCCTCCGTGAAAAGCTCGCAGAACTTCGAATAGCCAATCGCAACAGTCTGGTATTCAAATCTGGTTCAATTCTTGATTCTGGAAGGGAGAACGATGGTCATTTACCTCATATGCACACGTCTGCTGCAGAGTATAAATGTCTTCAATCGAGAGGTCGTAGCCTTTCAGCTGAGGTGCCAATCGGGCGTGTGCGTTTTCAGGTAGATGTTGGCCCATTTGCGCACGTACCAGATGCCACGATCAGCTTTGTCCTTATCGTCGGCATTCGGGCAGCTGGGATAAAAATTAGCGGTATGATAACGGCGACAGGAGAACGAGCTTACGTCTTGTATGGGGCAAGCGTATTGTTGAACTGATGATGTCGGGCAATGTGAGTCGAAGATTCATGTACAGAGTAAATACACGTACGCCTTTCGCTTCGATAGTGATACTCTGCTGGTACTGTCCTTCGAATGGATAACCAAAGAATCCGATAGCAAAGTTCAATGCAGAAGCCAGCATACGATCCCTTAAACCGGTTGAGAAGAATGAATAGCGTCTCCAAGTACTAGGGTACGCACTGAGACTCCGTGCGGAAGACCGGAATAGTGTTCGACTCAGAGAAGTTCTACCCATTGTTAGTAAACGCTTGATTGCGTGCATATGTATGACCTACCTTCAGGAGGAAACCGTACTTGAGACGCGTTGCGACGCCGAGATCAACTGCAGAAACAGTCAGTGCATAACGCTAACAGCAGGGGTGATGAACTCACAAAGTTGCTGCCTGCCGAAGGGCGTGAGGACTGCATAGTTTCAGCATTTTACCAAAGAGCATGAGTTAAGAATTTCAACTGACCTTCCTCGCCCAGCTTGTATGTCCTGCCCACGTCGTTAATTTAAAGGAATAGAAATAAAACACGGCCACGCACCATTCATTCATGAAAGCCAAGTCTCCAGTAGCCGTCCAACCTGCCGCAGCCTGATTCAAACGGCCGGAGAAGTTCGCGGGGCCACCATACGAGGCTAAGCGCATGTAGCGTAAGACCGTTGAAAGGAGTGATAACACAAGTACGTACCGTATTGGGTAGGATATCGCGCGCCGTGACGATGGACCAAATGCAACCCAGTAATGCGGCACGTGTCTGGCACATCCGGACTGGAGTCCAAGCCGAAGGAGTCTTGCTCAACGCTGAACCATGGCGAAAGGTTTCCCCAATGCCTGAAGACGTCAAACTTCGCGGACTTGTTGCCTTTGCTCGCGAATGCAGGGGAAACAAGGTTGGGTGCACCGGTGTGGACTGGGTATGACGGTGCGGTGGCAATGAGGGCAGGCTCAGCTCCGGTAGGGGTCGGCCCCGCATAGCCCACCGAGGTAGGAAAGAGTGAAGGAAAGACGTTTGTAGGGGATGCGGGCGGGAAGTGATGGACTTCAGACGAGCCTGCGTACGGCGGGGCAAACACTTCGATGTTGCGTTGCGGCTTGCTCCGGGCGTCCACGTCGCTTCCAGAACCACAGACCACGGCTTGCACGGCGAGGCATGAGAGAACTCCAGCAAGGAAAACCGGCGGCCGTGTAGAGCTTAGGGTAAGAGGATATGTTGCAACGGCCCGCCTTGCGCGCAGGTTCTTCTCCGACGTCGTTTGGGCGTGGGAGGAGAGATTCGTGCTCAGGGCTTGCTCGGTCTGCGCCAGAGAGCTCCTTGTACTCCCCACTGGACTCGACGTCCTTGTACCGGTCCATGACGGCGAGTGTAGCAGGCAAGCAGCAAGTGCGTGTTGGCTGCAGCAGCGCGGCGGCCGAGCCAATGCGGTCGTTCTGAAAGCGCGCAATCTCACGCGGCTGCGCTCCGATTGGCTGGCGCCTCCCCAATCTGGCTTGCCGTACAGCTTCGAGCCGTGACGATGTTCTCACCGCGATGGTCACCAGCGAGGATGTTATTACACCAACAGCCTTACAGCGATCACTCGGGCCTGCCGCAACCTTGCTGATCCATACCGGCCCTGTCTGCGGCGCCCGGAGCTGCGCGCTGCGTGGCAAAGAAGGCGGCCGTATTTCACGCAGCATCTGCGTTTGTATATAAAGCACAGGACCCTGCAACCCTCCGAATAACCAGACAGCCCGCCTAGAATACCACAACCATGTCAAGCTTTGCCCTATACGCACTCGGCGCCCTCGTTTCCGTGGCCTTGTACCTCATCGTTCCCTTCTTGTGGAGGAACTTGACTTCACCTCTCAGACATCTTCCGGGCCCACCGAGCCCAAGTCTTCTCTTCGGCAACTTCAAGGTCATACAGGATGCGGAGAATTCCGTTCCCCAGGAGCAGTGGGTCCAACAGTACGGACCAAACATAACCTACCAAGGTCTCTTTCGGGGTACGTGACTTCAAGTCGTCTGCTGCATTCAGAGCTCACGGTGATGCTACGTTTAGTCTCGCCGCCTATGGACCATGGATACAAAGTACGTTCATCGTGGCCCTCAGCTTATCGAATAGGCCTGACTGGCTCACGGCTGCAGAGCACTCCATCACATCCTCACACATTCCGTGGACTACCAGAGGTCCGCTCCCTCTCGATACCACTTGGGTCGTATTGTAGGGCCTGGCGTCCTAGTCACAGAAGGTATGGCTCAGTCGATTGTTACTCAGTGTTGCATTCTCAACCATATACTAGAGGAGCAGCACCGACAGCAGGTAAGTGTATAGACTATGAGGCGCTGAACATAGCCTGAACTTCATTCAAGCGGCGGGTTATGAACCCCGCTTTCGGACCAGCCCAGATCAGAGAGCTCACGGACATCTTCACAGAGAAGTCGAATCAGGCAAGCATGTCATCTAGAGCAGTCCTAATCATACTGATGTCCGTACTTAGCTCCGCGATTTGTGGTCTGCAGAGATCAGCAAGGCCGGAGGTGGCTCTACCAAGATCGACGCATTGGCATGGCTCAGCAAGGCTACGCTCGATATCATCGGAGTGGCCGGTATGACAAAACCCGTTGGTAAATTTACCGGAGATCTAACATAACTCTACGCTCAGGTTTCAACTACACGTTCGATGCTCTCAATCCTGAGGGTTCCGAAAACGAGCTGAATACAGCATTCAACACCATATTCAACCCGCGGAACGGAACACCATTCCTCGCCATGTTTCAAGGTATTTTCCCGCCTCTACGTCTCATCGTAAGCGCACAGTTACCTTTGCTAATGTGGGCGCACGTACTCACGACTTACCATCCTCAGAAAACTGCGGAGAGCCGACGCGCAGAGCACGCGCAAAGTGTCATGCGTCGCATAGGCCTTCAACTGATCGCGGAGAAGAAAGCGGCCATCCTGGCCGAAACCCGAGAGAAGGGCCGGGGCGTCGAACGGAAAGACCTCACCAGCCGCGATCTCCTCACGCTGTTGATTAGGTCGAACATGGCCACCGACATTCCGGAGGGCCAGCGGCTCTCCGACGACGAAGTCCTCGCCCGTTAGTCATCACCTCTGTGCATTCCCACTCAATCTGACACATTCGCTTGCAGAGGTCCCGACGTTCATCGTTGCTGGTCATGAGACTACTAGTACGGGGACGATGTGGTGCTTGTTCGCCCTTACGCAGTCGCCGGACGTTCAGACGAAACTGCGGAACGAGCTCCTGCAAGTCCAGACGGAAACACCGACGATGGACGAGCTTATGGCTCTGCCGTACCTGGACATGGTCGTAAAGGAGACCCTGCGACACCATGCACCGGTGCCTTCGACGTCGCGTGTGGCTATGAAGGACAGCATCATCCCCGTGAGCACGCCTTTCACCGACAGGAAAGGACAAATGTGCGACCACATCAGGTGGGTCCGGGGTATTACCGTTGAGATTGTGCCTCTGACCGGTCGCGCGCAGGATTGGCAAGGGAGATATGATATTCCTCCCGATATTGGCCCTCAACCGGTCCAAGGAGCTGTGGGGCGAGGATGCACATGAGTTCAAGTAAGTCACAATGTGGTAGACTCGAGGTTCACACTTTAATAATACCTTCTAGGCCTGAGCGGTGGGAGCACACCCCTGAGAAGATCAGCAACATTCCAGGCGTATGGGGCAACCTTCTCACTTTCCTTGGCGGCCCGCGCGCCTGCATAGGCTATCGGTTCTCCCTCGTCGAGTTCGTCTCCTATATTATCACCACCTGCCTTCTTCCTAACGTCAGCTTGCCTTATAGGATGAAAGCACTCCTGTTCGCTCTCGTCCGCGCATTTGAGTTCGAGCTCGCCGTCAGGCCGGAAGATGTGCAGAAGAAGGCGTCCATCGTCCAACGGCCGGTCATCAAGAGCGAACCGGAGAAAAAATACCAGATGCCACTAATCATCAAGCCGTACCGCCCTTCATAGATGCATCTGGGGCTGCTGTCTCGCAAGGTTTGGAGATAAGGACGATGGCTTTGGGTTGATGGATGTTGGCATGTATCCTACAGTAGGAGTAATTGCATTGGCGATTCTTTGCCGGAGACACCGTAAAGCTGGCCTGGCTGTTCATTACTAAGGAGCTGCTGGTCGAGCTAGTACCGCTCTGGGCACCGGGATCCGGGCAGCCTGGACCACAGAGCACACTACACTAGTACTCGAAAGCTCAACATTCTGAAAGGCACGAGCATTACAGGCGAGGATAAAATCAAATATCAACACAGCAAGATGCAATATGATGTTGCTCTCACCAAGGGCTCGTGTCGTTGATCAGACAAAAGTCCAGATGAAGCTCGCGCAGGTTTAGAGTGCAAACTCGGACAATGAAAGTTAGTTGAACGACCTATGTAAGGCTCCAACCATTTACTTTAATTACTCTTTTAAACCCTTTACAACTCTTTACCTTTACCTTTAAACTACAAAACGGCTGTAAAGGGGTGTAAACTGTTTAGTAAAGAGTATGTAAAGGATATCGCCTGGGGCACATAGATCATTGCTGCGAGCGTCCAGACAATAATGTAGGTGTAGACTGTTGTGCAGCAACAACATGTCTGATCATGCCGACATCTTGGACAAGTTCAAACATGCAGCACGGACTCGGATGCGCTACAGCGAGTGGCAGATAAAGCTCGGAGATATTGCCCCGCCTAGGTGCTCGTTCAACGCTGAACCAACATCTTCGTAAGGGTGCACGTCAGCAGTGATAGTTGCTGCTAATAGTTGATAGGAGGCTACTGAGACACTCCTGACATGGCTCTTTCCTGAACAACTTCTGAGTCTTGAAAATTTGCTCTTGGATTCAGCCCAGCAGCCGCCGTCCCGCCGCGCAAGCAAAACTGTTCTGCTTTCAAGCTGACATCGACAAGAAGACCTCCTTCTCATTGAACCACGCCGCAACAGAGGCAGTAGAAAATCTGAAAATTTATTTGTGGCTTTGTAGGTAACTATACTTTCTACAGCCCTGGACTTAGTGCGGAAACACTCTATAAACTAGTCTTTACTCTTTATAAACTGTTTAATACCCTTTATTTACTCTTTACTCTTTAACTACAAATATTTTGTAAAGGTAAAGTAAAGGGTTGGAGCCTTAGACCTATGTCCCTTGCAAATCCAGTAAACTCTATTTTCCAAGGACACTCCTGAGTCTAGGTTCAAATGCAAGAGCACGAATTCTAGCCTATGCTACTGTAGCAGCTAGAAGCCTGGAAGGCTAGAACCAAGGAAGACCCAACTGAGGGAAGGTTGAAGTGAGGTTGGTCGGCGGAAGCAAAAGGGGCTCAACCGGGATTCGAACCCGGGATCCCTTGCAAGTGGAAGCACCCAAAGCAAGTATCTTACCTCTAGACCATTGAGCCGATAGAGGAAAGCTTCTGGTGTTCCATATATTATGACTACACTCCAGACCACAGTGCAAGTGCGTCATCGCCATTTGGATCCGCTCCAACTCTCCAAATCTTTGTTCATGGACTCCATGCCATAGCCTCCACTATATATAACGCCGTTCTCCTACGCACATCGCTATTCACTCCCGCCACACACCTCTGCAAGTCCAAACAACTACTCTTCGCAACCTCATTCGCCATGCAGACCTCTGAGCAACCAACCTACCCTCCCACTGCACACACACATCCTCGCAGTGCATCCGTCGTTGCCGCGCAGCCAGCCCCTCTCTCCGCGATGGCGGTACAGCCGGGAGGGAGGAACGATGAGGGTCGGGCGGAGAGAATCCGAGGTGGCTGTATCCCTTGTCCGGTATGTCCACACTCCCTACGTCCGCTTGTGTATCGCTAAAGCTATAATGTCAGGGAGGAGGCATGTGCTTCATCATACCCTTGCCATGCTGTTAAAGTGCAGCTCTCCTGGCGATTCGTCGCTTCATACGAACAAATGACCAATAGCGTACACCACCATATATGCGTTTACGACACTTCATGGACTTGCTACCGAAGCTCAATACTGTACACGCGGACATTCAAAGAACTTCATAATTGCTCACACGGAAAGATACTGTACCATTAGAATGAATGTCCAAATCACTTCTGGCGTTTTAGCCCTGATCTCCATCGTTGTCTAAGTGTCTTCATAACGCACTCGACTGTTTTCTCACCAACATGCACGCAAAATATTCGTGTTAAACTCCACTCCACTGCGTAGCCATCAACATTCGTGAAGGCATGCAAGTCGTACTACGTTCTTAAAATCCCGCCAACTCATTCCCTCTCGGCCAGCCCGTAATCTGTGCCCGCCGTCTTCCTTCTGACCAACCCTTCTCTGATACTAATCCCCATATTCACATCAAACTGACCGGCCCGTCGTAGATTGTCCTGGCACGGATTATCCACCTCCGCTATGCGCTCTGCGATGGCTGTGTCTTGACCAATCAACCAAGTTAGCGGAAGCAGCCCAGTAGTTTCAAGGGCCACGTTTGTGAGCTGCGACATTCCCGTGCGGCCGATGAGGATGACAGAAAGGACTAAGAGGCAGATTGAGGTACCGAGACCGACGTATAGCTGTAAGAATACGTGAGATTCACGTACAGCGTGTAGAAGCGAGAACCCTTACCGGTACGGCGTTGAGCTGGTTGTGTTTCAGCATCATTAGCAGGGTGGCAGAGAATGGGTCAAACAGCGACGTACATTTAAACGAGACCGGATGAATTGAGTATTCACAGTCGCTTCACCTACGAAAGTCTGAACGACAGACTGTCCAGCCTGTCCCGGTAAACGATTGACGTCAATGTTCCTGCCTTGTGGCGGTGGATTGCCTGTCAGTACCAGCAGTTCACGATCACGAGAGATTTGCAGACGTACCATACCAATAGATTGCAGCATACGCATTGGCGATGTACTGATTGAGGTCCGCTAGAGATACTGTCACATTGGGCAACAGATCGCTGTTGTCCCCACCTTACCCCGTATTCGCGCCAGATATCGCTGTCGCTACAACTTGCGGTGCTGCGCGGGGGACCAAATAGGATTGCACGAACCTATAAGTTTCGCCATGTTAGCGCAGAACAGCTGGAAATATCATGCTAAACAAACGCGTCGAAGAAGCTCGAAGTGTGGCAAGACTGCTGCGTGCCCGGGTCCGTGCCATTGGTATACCACATACAGAACTGGTTATCACTTGCTGGGCTGTCGTTCGGTATGAACTGAGCCTGGAGGGATAGATGCAGTGTCCGTGAGATCTCAATGTCAGAACAACTGAAAGCTTACGATGGAGAGCAGTGGGTCAAACGACGGTTCGGGGCCTGCCACTCGTGCCAGGTTGCAGCGGCCTGCTTAAATGGTTCCTCAGCCAGGAGTCCTGTCGCAGCTGAGACCTCGACGGTAGTATTCTTAACCGCAACGTTGCATGCTAAGATTTGCATCGCGTTAAGCTCGATAGCTAAACTCAACACTCTCAGCCTTGCTCAAGTAAAGGTTGACTAGCACGCACTTGTGTTGTGATGCCCGTAAATGCCCTTCGGAAAGATAGGTAGAAGGGACTGCGTGGAGCCGGATATGTCTGTGACGTTTACACTCGCACCGACGATTATGGTGGGAATACTTCCGTTGAGGTCTGACGCCATTGTAGTAATAAACGTGAGCGAAGGGTTAGCTGTTCGACTGAAATATCAGCATGGATCATCTGCCACATTGTAAAGACAAAGGTACGCACCGAGTGGTAGGCTCACGTTCGGAAACAACGGGTCGGTGAACAGAGTGAAACTCGCATCATTTCCTACGCCCAAATCGTCGCAGCCCGTCGGGCTATCCTCGACAGGAATAAACTCGACTATCTGGGCATTCGGCACAGTACCACAGTCGACCTGGAATTGGGTGGCATTTACCGTGACGTTGCCAACCCCGCCGGACAGCGGCGTGATGGTATCGTACAGCGTGCTGTTCAAGAGACCTGGAGTTTCAATGGTAGGATACAGCGGCAAGACCTGGAGGATTGAATATATCGATTCTGGGAAACTGACCGGGGTACCAGAGTCAAGTAAACCGTGAGAAATGCCACAAGTGATTTACTCACTATTTGCCAGCATCATTGGTGTCTAGATTGCTTGCCAAAGGCACAACACGACCGAGCTGCGTCTGCTGCACGGAGCTAGTCGTCACATTGAATGCCACAACGTTGAACAAGCTCGGCGTAGTGATGTGGAAAACGAAAATTCCCGTGAGGTATAGCGCGATGAGGACGATCCTGCTGGGGAAGTACGGACCACAACTTGATTCCATAGGACGATCACAGAGGATCCAAGGCCGAGCCATGCGTTGGACTGATCGTGAAGAGCTGACAGCGTTTGCGGGACGTGGAACTCCCGCTGAAGTGCCAGCTGCTGAGTGAAAAGGACCAGTAGCGCAGAAAATACCTAGCAGGCTTAGAGTGAGCATCATTGATATAGCATGCCGCGATAGATGAGCAGGCTCACCGTTCCAATGACTTGGGATACAGCTGTGACGACCGTAGATAGTCTGTCGGCGCGGGCTCCGGGGTCAACGATGACTCGGTGCTCATAGTGATGCGAGATGACAATAACCAAAGCCACATGGGCTAGAATGAGAATGACATGCAATACAATGCACAAACCGACGCGCAGAATGCCGATCGCCGAGTAATGGGCTCTCTTCGAGATACCCACTTCCTCGTCTTGAGCTGCAGACAATTCGGGCGTGGGCAGGAGCGGGTCTGACATGGTCAACGAAGTAGACATGGAAGAGAACGTTGCATGTTATATGGCCAGCCTGTAATTGATACAACCACCATGCCCCCAGCCTGCGGGAGTGTGAGGCGACTGACAATGAGCGGTGGACTTACGGAGAACGCATAACACCGCAGGCGCATCAATTAAGCATGCCGAGCTCTCCGAAGTGAGATAGCTTGTTAGAGAGCCTGTGGCATCGGAAACTTTAACGGGTCATCGGTGCACTGTCGCATATCTACAGCACATCTGGAAGTCTGGCGGACTGGTATCGATGAGGCCTGAGCTCGAGGATGCCGCGTGCGGAGAGAATCCCAGGGATATTTCTGTCACGGTACCGGTCGGTCACGGGTCACAAACGATCTTGGCTCGCCGCTGTCACTTGTCACACTCGTACTGCCTGACAGTTTGAGTACTGTCCCGTGTCCGGTATATGTTCACAATCCCTACGTCCTCTAGTGTTGTTTTTCCTAGAGGTATCATGTCAGAAAGGAGGCATGGGTTTCATCATCCCTTGGCCATGCTGCTAAATTTCAGCTCTTCAGGCCATTCGTGACGCCGCATATAATAATATAGCGGACACCACCACCACCACCCTACATGGGTTCACAACTCTTGAGGGACCCAGCTCAAGCCTACCATTTACTGTTTACACGGACGTTCAATTCACGCGGACGTGCAGAGGACTTCCTACTAACTCTTACGGAAAGATATTAGAATGAGCATTCCAAATTTTCCTCTTCGTTCAGCCCTTAGTCTGATCGTGATTTGTGCCCGCCGTCTTTCTCCTGGCCAGCCCTTCCCTTATGCTATCTCCCATACTCACAACAACAAACTGACCTGCTCGTCGTATATTTTCCTGGGACGGATCATTCACCTCCGCTACGCGCTCTACTATGGCAGGGTCTTGACCAATTAGCCAGATTAAAGGTAGCAACCCGGTAGTTTCGAGGGCCGGGTGAGTCAGCGGCGACGTTCCTGTGGGGCGAATGAGGATGATAGAGAAAATTAAGAGGCAGACGGAGGCGCCAAGACCGACGTATAGCTGCACACTGAAGTTAAAAGACTTGCACTGCGGACGGAAGTACCTGGACTTACCGGCACGGCATTTAGCTGTTTTAGTGTAACCGCTCCACGTCAGTAAGATGGTCAGAGTGTGCGGGATCTGCAACGCACGTTCAAGTGAGATCGCACAAATTGAGCCCGTACAGTGGCTTCGCCTACGAATGTTCGGACAACCGGCTGTCCAGCCTGTCCTGGTAAACGGCCGACGGCAACATTCCCGGCTGGAAGTGCGCGATACTTGTTAGCACATAATGATTAATGTCAGCGAAAGACCCTTGGACGCACCATACCAGTAAATTGTGGCGTACGCATTAGCTATGTACTGGGTAAGGTCTGCCAAAGACACAGTCGCATCTGGGAGTGCATTACTGTTATCCAGGCACAGTCCTATGTCAAATGATTGTTGTGCGGCGCGAGGGGCCAAGTAGGACTGGACGAATCTGTGGGTGCCAACAAAGATAGTCAGCGAAGGAAGAGCCCAGATCAACGTAGCTACGTACGTGTCCAGCAGATTGGAAATGTGGCATGACTGCTGCGTCCCGAGATCCGTCCCATTAGTGTACCATAAGCAAAACAGGTTGTCGCTTGCTGGGGCATCAAGTGGTATGATCGGAACCTACGTAATGCAGCAGCGGCTGTGTTCATGAAGTGTACCAGTAGAGACGGGCAATATGAGAGAGAAAAACTCACAGTCGATAGCAGTGGGTCAGACGAGGGCTCGGGAGCCTGCCATTCATGCCACCCCGCAGTGGACTGTGTGAAGGGTTCCTTCTCCAGTAGTCCTGTGGCACCTGAGACGTTGACGGTGGTGTTTCTCACGACGACGTTGCACGCCAAAATCTGCATTGCGCTCAGCTCAACAGCTGAACGTCCCGCTCTCAGAATCTGCTCGTATAAACACTCGTCACGACGACGTACTTGTGTTGAAGTGTCCAGAAATACCGCGCGGGAAGACGGGTACGAAGGATTCTGCAAAGCCGGACACGTCTGTAACGTTTACACTGGCTGCGACCATAATGGTGGGTATGCTATCGTTCAAGTTTGATGTGATCATAGCCCCAAACGTCAATGAGGGGTTGGCTATCACGGTACCATAAAATATTTAGTAAAACTAGTACACTCCATGTAAATAAAAGTACATACCGATGGGAATGCTCACGGTCTGAAACAACGGGTCGGTAGAAATTGTGAAACTCGCATCAAAGACTGCTCCCAAGTCGCCGCAATCCTCCAGACTACGTTCGCCAGTAGTGAAATCGACTATTCGAGCATTTGGTACGGTGCCGCAGTCGACCTGGAACTGAGTGGCATTCACTGTGACGTCGCCAATTGCACTGGGTAGTGGTGTGATGGTGTCGTAGAGAGTGCTGTTCAGGAGACCTGGAGTCTCCATGCTAGGGTATAGCGGCAAGACCTCGAGGATCGAATATATTGACTCTGGAAAGCTGTCGAAGGTTCTTGAGCAAAAAAGAGGTATGATGATTGAATTACTCTCACAGTTTACCGGCGTTATTGGTATCAGTATTGTCCAGAAGTGGCACAACACGGCCAAGCTGAGTTGGCTGAACGATGCTGCTTGTCACATTGTATGTCACAACGTTGAACAAACTTGGTGCGGTGATGTGGAAAATGAAGATACCGAGGAGGTACAGAGTTATGATAACAATACGAGCAGGCGACGTACCACCCGCCACTTGGTTCCACAGAACTTCGCTGGAGGAGCCAAGACCAAGCCAAGCGGCACACTTGTCATGGAGAGAAGACAGCGTTTGTGGGTCATTGAGCTCTCGTTGCAGTGCTAGCTGCTGGGTGAGGACAACCAGTATCGTGGAGAAAACCTGGTAAAATCAATATGAGTATCGTGGTCATAGTACGCGGTGGGTGCAGAGCAATTACCGTCCCAATGACTTGTGACACGGCTGTAACAGCAGTCGATAGTCTGTCAGCGTGAGTCCCGGGGTCGACGGAGACTCGGTGCTCGTGATGATGAGCAATGACTACGACTAAAGCCGCATGAGCGAGGGTGAGGACAGCGTGCAGCGCAATACATAAGTGTACGCGGGACGTCATGGCGGGCAAGAAACGATTACAGCTTAGGGCATCCTCTTTCTCCTTTTGGGCTGCAGACAGTTCAGAGACAGGCAGAAGTGGGTCTGACATGGTCGTCGAGAGTGGACTGGGAGACAACACTGTAATCTATATTGTCAGTCTTGAGTAACTCCAGCCCTCTCCCGCCGAAGGGAAGGTGACGAGGACTCGTTACAAGCGGTTGCCTTACGGGGAACTCCTAGTACCGTAGCCTGTAGGCGCATCATTTGAGCACGGCGCCGAGCTGTCCGAGTGGAGATTGGATGCCGTAAACCTGTAGGACTGGCGATCTCGGTAACTTTCATAAGAGTTACGCACATTTCCGCGAATCACATTGATGTGCTGAATCACTGTGCTTCCCATGCCTTGATGCATATGGCAGGCACAGGCATGTGTGGTCCCTAAGTGGAAGTCATGTCAGCGGTAAGTCCTCGCTAACAACACAGGATACGTACGAAACTGAGCGGTGGTACCCATACTCATTCCCAGATATAACACCATCAGAGCCAAGCGCTTCGTATCAGGACATCGATTGGATTGGTGGTGATGTAGCCCACGACTAAGCCGTGCGCTTTGGAGCCAAACCCTGTTGGCCCCGTCCTCGGCGGATCAGTGAAACAAGCTACTCTGGACCTTTCGAACTCTGGTGCGCACTGCATCCCCGTGCTGCGTGAGTTTACTAGATAATGATCAGGATGCCAGTCCTCGGTCCAGCATGATTCGCGGTCCACTCACCTCACCATCCTTCCCAAGCCGCTTAGCATGCTGACGTATACTTGAGTCCGCCAGTGTGGTCGTAGAGTCATCGTCTTGCACTTGACTTGCATTCGTACGTGACCATGGCACACATTAGAGTCGCTGCAGTTATACATACATCTTATATATGACCTTCAGCATCTCAGTGTTCGGTCATACGGACCACGTCTGCTTTCTCCTTCTGCGATCCCGAGGCTGAGCCCGCTTTCCCGGTAACCACGTTCGCTCCTTCTCTGACAAAAGCGTCGCGTGCCCGCTTCAATTCGCCGTCTCTTCCAGTGAGCACCGCTTGATGGGCCGCCAAGGTCGAGTGGAGGGATGTGTACGTATTGAGTTTTGTCCTATGAGTCGGGAATGAGTACCATAATCCCAGCTGAAGTCCCCCAAAGTACCTCATACTGTCCTTCACCTTCGCAGAAGTCAGCAAGGCTCAGGAGAAAGAGACGTAGCACATACCATATCAAGTAGAGCATTAAATTTGATCGCAATTTCTACGCAGAATAAACGTGGTGAGTAAAATACAATGCGGGGTGGTCGCCAGATTGCGTCCAATTGAAACAACGGCAATATTACCATCTGCCCCTGAGGTCCAGTCGTCTAGGGAGCACTCCGCCCATCTCTTCTTGGATTCTTCGTACTTTGTAGCATATGCGATCGCACAGGCATCCAGGTCATGCCCGAGCAGCTTGTAGATGGCATGATCTTCGTGAGGACTTTCTACCGTCCCGCCAGAGCGCATATAGCCAGGAGGGGGAGACTCGTTGCGAAGCTCCGGGTAGCTGAACGGAGGTGGCGGCGGTGGCGTGCCCAGTAGATTCGATTTGTATTCTGCAGCGTCTGAAGTGGAATGAACGTCCTGCGTAACAGGGTATGTTAGTTGAGATCCACCGCCGTTCATGCTACGCACCATTTGCTCGTTGAGTTTCGCAATCTTTGCGGTATTGTATTCCAAGTCCGTTTCTTCTAATTCATCAGAGCGCTGAATTCGTTTGTTGACCCTGCGGAGAGACGGCTTGTTTTGCTCCCGATCGGAGAAGCTGTACATAGAATCATAGGGACGATTGCGCTGGGATGAATCCTCTTCTGGGACTTCCAGAGAATCCAGATCATCTTCATAGCTTTGGATATTGCCAGAGTCGTCTAGAGATTCCACCGGGTCTTCGTGTATTTTCTCCAGAGACGACCGCGACGAGACGCGATGACGAGCTGCAGAGGAAGAGTAAATGCCACGAGAAGATTTTGCACGGTCTGATATGTCGGTTTCAGAGTTTGAGCTGGGTATATGCGCTCGGTTGGACGCCAATTCGTCTGAAGCTGCTGAAGACTGAGACTGAAAAGCAGAGGGCGGCTGAGGAGCTCTGAAGACGGGAGGAGAAGTGTATGCAGATGAAGTGGGAAAGAAAGGCGATGGTACTGCAATGCGGGAAGTAGGGCGAGCAGGAGAGGGCCTAGGAGAGCGAGCACGAGTAGCAGGATCCTCGAATGAGTTGCGTGACTTGGGAAACTTGGGCTTGGTAAACGAAGAGATGTTCAAAGGCTTGTTGGTTTCTCCGGAAGTGAAGGAGCCGTTGCATGGCTTCGAAGAATCATGAGAACCAGCGGAGCGGTCATTAGCGTTAGGACTAGATTCGGCGAGCAGCCCGTTAGGTTTGAAAGCATCCGCTCCGCCAGAAGAGTCACTTGCAGAGTCACTGGCGTCGGCTGAAGGCCTAACAGGTGGTCTTGCTCCAAAGTGGAAGGGCTGGCGAGCGGACATTGCTCGGCACAATTGGAGTTGAGAGTCAAGAAACAAGACCAAGTGGCAGACACCCGTCACGTCACGCAAAGCGCCACAAAGCGGGCGCTTGTCACAGATCACGGTAACTTCCGGTTCCGAGCTGCCGACGTCCTCCAACGAGCAATACACACCAACTGGATGAGGATTTTCTAACCCGCAAAGCAATTAAGACCTGCTCCTCCGAGTCCTGAGTACCGTGATTGCGCTGCACTGAGCGACTGTGGGATCAGCGCCGTTGTCCAAAAACGGAACTTAGACGCCAGCGTGTCATCGCTATCCGCGCCAGCTCAGTTGCATGGCTTGATGTCTCACTGCCACGCTCAAAACGCTGGTCGTTTCTAACTCCTCTGGACTTCGTTATTCCTCTTCCTACCTTGGGCTCTGAAGTATCATATATCTTACTGGGATGGATAAGTTCACCACTCTAGAACCGGTCAAACTTTACCAAGCTTCCGCAGCCAGTTTCAAGCGCAGCTCGGCACACCCTGCATCGAAGGCTCCGGCTCATTTCACCCTCATCGGACGCCTCCCTGTTGACGTTCACATTTTGATACTCTCCTATGCTGCCGTTCCAGATATCCCTGCGTACTCCCGGGCTTGTCGCGCTCTGGGACGGCTCTCTACCGACGAGCGTGTATGGGAGAAACGGTGGAACGTGTTTGGGGCAGACACGCTGAACCTGTCCGGCATTCTCGATGACTTGGAATCTCAATCTAAAGCTCGAAACGCTGTTCGCAAGGATCGCTGCCGCCGACATTGGCTGTGGACGGCGCGGGTGACGATGACTTCGGGGACTTCACTGCGGTGAACGCGCCCGCGGATGATATGGACGACTTCGTCTCCGGGTTTGCTGGTGCGTCTATTGCAAGCCCTGCCGTTGCGGCATGGACACCTCCCAAACCCACCTTCAGGTCGCGTTACATACGTGCACACACATTGTTGAAGCATTTCGTGCCGGCACTTTCGTCCCCACCCCACGCCATACTCAGCGTCCTCTTCCCTGCGCCTCCACCACCCCTTAGTCAACAGTCTCACATCCTCCGTCTCCTGTCATTATTTTTGTCCGTCCGGGTCAAGCCTCTACGAAGATGGGAGACACTACGGTCCTCACTGCGAGCCGCGATGGATCTATTCGGCGAGACATTGCTCACAGCTTTCGACGCGAATGATAGCAAAGGGGATGAGAAGGCTATGGCTGAGGTGGCGAAAGCTAGCTGGGATGTTTGGGACCCGGCCGAAGGACAATGGGAATTGGCGAGGGGTTGGATGGATAAACAGGAGATCTTCTACGACCATCAAAGTCGATGGGACCCGCTGGAGAACTTTACGTGAGTATTGTCCTGCTTCTGAAGATATCATTCTAAGATTGTCTAGGAAGGATGACGAGCTGGACTTCGATGCCATGGACACGTTTATTACCAGCATATCATCTACTCTCAAGGAACAAGGCGGTCGTGCCGTGCGCGTATTCCCGCCAGAAGCAGACGTACTCGTTGTTTTTGCTGAGAGGTTATCAAATGAAGTTGTGAGTAGGTTGACTTGCCAAAATGTGACCGTCTGCCTGATCTTAACTATAGGTCGGTGAATACATTACTTCGCTACTTACTCGAGCACGGGAGATATCGAATGAAGTGTTCTTGAAGGCCACCGCGGCCAGTTTCCGCGAAACCTGGCGAATGGTAGACGGGATCACCGAGGTGGCTGCGACGCGTAGTGACGTTACTCTACCCAAAACGCGAGCGGAAGACGTGGTGTACGTACGTTTTGTTCATTTGTGGGCAATTCACGCTGAGATACCGGTACGTTGCTCAGGTATCAAATGTTCGAAGCAAACATGGATGAATATCTTGACGAGGAAATTGAGTATGTGAAGAACTGCTTCGAGATGATATGCCGCGGGTGGGAGAAGACAGTTCGTCACTCGGCTCATATACGTAATCCTAAACACTCATGGCGCATACAGCTAACTAAGCAGACGATAACCCCAGCCAATACCCAAGACCAAGCGCGTTTCTTAAGCTCTCACAACCCAGCGCAGGTCAAGAGGAATGTTCTTGCATCCTTTACCGACGTCTTGCTACTTCCTGTGACGATTGTCCCGCGAACGACTGTGGCTATGGGCAAGGCCTTCGGCGCCGCACTACAAACGGGAGGGACTGCTGCAGTGCAAGGAATTGCTATGTTGAATCCTCAGCGTTGGGGAGCAACAGGAGGCACTAGTGCAACAGCTCGCAATGGCTATGTGGACTTCAATGAGAAAGGACATTCAACGTTGTTTGACATCGGAGCGGACGAGGACGATGAACTTGATGAGAAAGCAGAGAAGACGGACACCGAGAAGCGTCACGCAGTAAACTGTACGTCGAGAATCGCCTTTATCACCAGGTGGATATCTCATGTGTATCCTAGCGTCGGTGTCTTCAACGCTATCAACATCTTCGACGGCCTCAAGGAGCCTTACTCCGTCCATCTCTTCGGGATCAACAAAGGTTTCGACGAGGGCTTCGACGCCGCAGCCCACTTCGAGCTCGACTTCCGCAACCACCTTCGACGAGTTTGAGCTACTTCTTTCTCTTGATACTGCGCTCGAGCTCATCCACGCCGATCGTGAATCTCTCAAGCGCGCCGAGACGTTCTCTAGCTATCCTGGGCAGTATGGTCACCGCGTTCGGGACACCATCGAGGAGATTTTTGTGTTACTCCTGCAGGCTCTGGGCGATCGTCACATCCGCCCGGGCTTCGAGAGGTCTGTTGTGATGTGTTATGCACTAAGGCCAGGTCGCTAATAACTTCGGGTTGTAGAGCGGCGCAGCAAATGACAGCCTACAGGCCGGCCGAGCACGAAGAAACGAATAGTGTTGCACCCCTTCTGCAATTCTTCGAGCTGGTGCATATTGGCGATACGATGCAATCCATGGTGCAAGTTTACTTTGATAAAGAGCTGGTGAGTATTGAATCTCCTATAATCATTGCCCTCGGCAGCCGACGCGAGTACGCTGTTGCCACAAGTCACGCCACATAGACAAGACCGACTTCTTAAACACGGTTGTGCGCGAGAAGAAGCGGTTCGAAGACACTTTGGATGACTCTGTCGCTGCTGGCTTGAACATGGGAACGGAAACCCTGATGAATCAGGTTGAACACATCATCACGAAGCACACTAAACCGCGCGAGTACTATCCACTCGAGGACCAGCCGCTCGACCTTGGACCTACCGAAGGCTGTAAAGAAGCGATCAAGTGTCTGCAAATGCACGCGCAACTACTGAAGGGCAGCACCAGCAAAGAAGTCTTGGAAGTTTTCTACCAGGAAATTGGGATACGACTCATAGCGTAAGCTTTGTTTGTTGTTGCGGAGCTTGGCTAACACTCGTTTAGCATTCTGCAGAAGCACATCAAACGACAAATTATCTCATTGAATGGGGGCTTCTTGGTCATATCGGACCTGAACGCATACCACTCCTTCATAACATCTCTGAAGGTGCGTCCTTTCTCGATCAGACATATATGTACAGCTCTAAGGTCGAGGTTCTATAGGTCCCCGCGATCGCTGCAGAGTTTTCTTATCTGAAGATGTTGGGACATGTGTATGTAGTCGGAGGATGCGAAAGACCTAGCGCAGATCGTACGTGACGTCACACGATACGGCGGAGCATATCGCCCAGAGGTACGTACAGAGTCCAGCTCTCTCTTGTGTGCCGCTAATGATGTTTCCAGGATGTGTATGAGTTCATTCAAAGACGGTCGGACTGGAAGAAGATAGAGAAAGTAGTGGATAAGACGATGTATAACCTCAGTTTCAAGGAAGATTGCATTATCTGTTGACGTACCATCTCGCGGGGTTTGCGCACCGAACTGGACTGAGTTTCTCCGCTTTCGCGTGCCTGACACCTGTGATCGGGCCTGAGATCCACTCATCGAGATGACTGGTAGTGGCTGTGTGATTATCGTTGTGGACTCCTCTGGGCTACTGGGGGACAGTCCAGCGTACTATAAATTGCACTCCCGGTCTTTTGTCTCTTGACTCTACACGCTACCCACTACCTCCCCCGACATAACATGGCACCTCCCGAATTTTCGCTGCGTCTCCAGAAAGGTGAGGTGATCTCCATGGGCCTCGTGTATGGCTGCTGCTTGGATCTGACACCCGTGTGTGGCGACCTCCCAGGCATTACTGGAGGCTTTGCCCCTCCTACTCCGAGCGCAATCTTCACCGTAACTGGGTCTCCTCAGAAGTCTGATCTGCAGATTACCTCTGCTGTTCGCCCACACGGTACACCGAGTCTCCAGGACGCCCTGCCCAAGTCCCTATCCGCCACCGAGTCTGACACCGTGCAACTCATAGACGAGTTGCACAGCATCCTGAAATCGATCCCCACGGAGTCCCCTCCGGGCAGCGAAGACATCTATAAGCTCGACACGAGCATCGCGTTCGGAAGCGACGACTTGATGTGGCAGAATGGAGGACCGAACGGATGTGGGGGCGGGAAGAGCACCGTGCAGCCGGCTGAGGAGGATAGGGCGAAGTTCAAGCGTGCGGTCGAGATTGTGGAGAAGCTGGTCTCGGAGGCGAAGTAGTAACGGCGACAACCGGGAACGCTGCAATACCAAGGAACTGTAACCATACTATCCACAACGCCATACTGTACTGATATGATCTAAAGACTGAGAACTCATTCCACTTGAAGACACGCCACACTATAAATCACATTCGGGCGGGATGATACGCAATGTCCTACTTAGATACGAGTGAAGTCCAAGTGCACAGTAACAATGAAACAGTCCGTCTTTCAACGCCGCGATGGACGCCATGTTGACAAGGCTCTACTGCGCTGCCTGGTTTAGCAGACGCGTAAAACTAGGCATATGGCCTTCACATATGGAGGAAAACCAAAACTCGTGCTCAGCGTTGTGCGGCTGCACTAGGTTGTGTGCAATCTCGTGTGCGAGTGTGAAATACCTGACATGAAAGTCAGTGCCGTTATCCGTTAAACCCACGTGAAACCACCCACCAGGACACGTAGGCTTTAGACAGCTCTCCGCGAGCTACCTCAGCATCATCTGCATGCCGATGTCAATAACCATGGTCATACATCCTAATCCACATCTACTTACGCCAGGCTTCGAAGAACCGCAGGTTGACGAAGAGACTTGCGTTGCGATTGAAGGCAATCGTGCCTCCCGATAGATCATAGAACACATGCAAACTGGTCTGAGGCAGGCCATATACGTCGGCAATAGGCCTGATGACGTGGATGAAACGAGCTAGCGAGGCTCTCTTGCTCGCAAGAACGTCATGTGGATTGCCAACATCTACGGCCAGAGAGCATCAGTTTCCAGTTCGTGGTGTACACATGAAGCAAATGTGCTGACCACGGCTCATGTAAACCTTCGTGCCGTCCATATCACCGACATGCTTCATGTCTATGGCTTGACCAGAGACGTCGCAATAGCTGTCATTGATCGACTCCTTGACCATCTGCATTTGCTTCGCGCTCTTGAGCAGTTCACCCCTCTCTTCCCGACATGCACGAATTGCCATGTCAATATTCGCAGCTGGGGACAAGTCAGAACCTGTATGCACTCTCAACGCCATGGACAACGTACCAATATTCCGCATAGGTGTGATCCCTCCTGACGGAGTTGTTGGGCGCGATGGAGACGGGCGAGGCGGAGGGAGGAGAGCATTTCCAGGACCGTTGTCGACAGAAACACGCTTCGGATGGTCCCCAGCATGGTCTTCCTGTACGCCACCGAGAGCACCGGGCATTCCTTGGTGCCCCGAACTGTCCGCCGTCTTCCCGGTAAGCTTCTTCGTCCAGTTGCCCAAGGAATTCCGAACAGACTGTGCGCGTGTAGTATTTGCCAGTGAATTCGCTGCACCCGCCAATGCCAGGGTATCGACAACTGTTGGTCCTCCAGCCACCGTGCCAGCCAGAGCATCTGTTGTCGGAGGTTCTGGATATTGAATGAGACCGTCCTGTGCATCCTTTGCGCTTTGTTTCGATCGTTCTAGAGCTGCATCTTCGGCAGCCTGTCGCTGGGCTCGCTGGCGCTGCAGGATGCGGTCCACTGTATGCATCACTGATGAACACACAAACTCGCTGCCGCAACAAGCAAACATACCATTGTAACCACGTCTGCGCAATGCCCTAAGGTCTGTTGACAGTATGGTCATGAATAACAACGCATCACTGGCCCTTGGCTGCTCAAAGAGGAGACGGCACATTGATGTGGATACTCTTTGTTATGAACGGTATCAGGAATCATCTGTGACCGCGACGATACTGGGAACTCACTCAAACATGTCCACGAGGTCGTTCCCAGACAACCAGAGCTGGATCGGACCTCGCCCCTCTCTAAAGGCTACAGCGGACGCGTCCTGATTCTTCACCACGCGGGTCTGGCCGTATATCAGCGACTTCACGACTGTGAGCTTGCCAAACGTGCGGACGACGAAGTTTTGATCTTGGTTGAGCCACGAATAAGGCACCCGTGTTGAGGTATGCGTATGCTCATGCAAGAATAACGGCAACCTCTCCAGTATCAACGTGCGGATCTCGGCACCCCTGCGGGAGTCTCGGACCTCCGAGGTCGTCTTGAATTCGTCCTTGATCAACGAACTCAGTCGGCGAGAACCAAGGTCAAAATAGAAATCTAAACCAAGTTAGAAAAAGGGATTGGTGAATACGAGAATCTCACCTTCCAAGATATCCTCCTGCGGGCAACACCAAATCGCCTCGCCAAACAGCTGATAACCGTTCGTGTCGTCGGCGATGACAACACCCGAGGGGGTAAGAGGTCGTACTTGTACTCCCAGTCGTCCTCATCATCTTCCGCAGAGCTCTTGTCTTTGCCTTTCTCCCGCCTGACTCGGCGTGAGCCTAGCAGTACAGATGCTCGCTTCAGCCGCGCAATCGTACCGCCGGAGAGGAGGCGCCGATTGACTGCCATGTTACGGAGCTCAGCCAAGTAGCTGCAGATTGCGTTGTGTGAGCTCGATGTGAAGTATTGCGGAATGTTGAACCCACTTGTCCCTGCCCTCAGCAAGGCGGTAAAACCGTTGAGGATCCTCCAGCAGGATTTGCGCGATCTCCTCCATGGTTGGCTCTCGTTTCGTACCACAGGCACTCAGGAACTGGTTTGCTGTCAAACCGAAGTCCACAAAGGTGAACAGCTTCGAATGAACTTGCTGTTCCCTTGCGGCTGTTCTGAAATAGCATTGACGTGGCGGCAATAGCCTCATAGATGATTTCTCGCCTCCACCAGATGCCGACTTCACCGGCACAATGAGCGATTGTGACAGTGTTTGCAGCTGAGACGGCGCAAATTCTGCGAAACGGTTAGCTGGTTGCGGCTCGCGCATCACTTTGGCGTACCTGTAACGTGGCTCGCCATCGACGTAAACCATTGCTTGGCAATGTCTTCGGTCTCTGGCGGGGTGTTGACAAGCAGATCCACCAACATACCGGTTGGTGGATGGTCTCGTACGCCAAGTTTCAGGAGATCTTCTGCAGATAGACTGGGACTGGCGACGAGGAAACCCATGCTTCCCCATTCTGGCTTGGCGAAGACCTAGGATTTATACGACGTGAGAAGGGGATCAAGAGGAATGTATTTAAACCGACTTCTCCAGGTTTTGCCAGGCACTCCGTACCGTTCTTCCTCAGCGCAGGAATGAAAGCGAAATTGGCGAAGTCGGCCGGTTTATAGCCCGTGTAGCGCGTGGCGTGGTTATCAAGGAAGTAGCGAAGTGCCAAAATCCGGGTTTCCTTGTTTGTGCCGCCAGCAATCGTTAATAATGCGGGAAGGGGCGGAAACCGCAGAAGCCCCAGCTTGAACAAGAACTTGGCTGTTAACGATGGTTCAGTACTGTATCTTCACTCGTCATTGGGGCACATACCCTCATCGGACGATGGTCTCCACTTCGTTTGTGTACCCCAATCGATCACAGGCAAACCAAGTTTGCGGAAAACTTCGAGCGGTTCGTAGAGCTGGTTTGCCCTGAGCCTCTCAATTTTCGCCGTCTCGCCGGCAGCAGGAGTGACATGGCCCTCCTTGGGAAACGCAGCAGTAAGTCTTAGCCGCTCCATCTCATCCGCTGTCAGTGTTGTTTGAACAGCAACAAGATACTTGATTAGATCAGCGATAGACCAGTCTCCTGTCTTGATCATCCTAACAAAAAACATGAGTGCCGGGATTGGCCAGAACTCGAAAGCGACGTACCGATTGAATACAATCTGAAGATCGACATGTTTACGGACCCCTACGGCTTCCAACACTTTTTCAAGTGCACCCTTGATCGGTGCCCCAGATGGCATCTTGACTAGTGGCAAATCGGGGAAGACGTGGGCATTTTGGAAGTACGCATCCTTCGGAATCTTGATCCCTGCAATGGTGGGGACACAAGGCACGTCGCGCAAAAGAGAAGTGACATCGTTCTGCATGGCTTTAGAGGACGATGGCCATGCCCGGCTGAGTACATTCAGAACACGCTCCGCCCACTGCGCTGACAAGGACATGTCATATTCGGGATTGGACGATCTAACTTCAGGTTCAAGGATATGCTTCAGCCATCCGGGGAGAGTAAACTCGCTCCACCCAAATGCTGCTACTAGGAGTTGTGGATCAAAATGTCTGCTGACGCTTGGTGGCAACAAATGTGGTGGCAATGGTCCGTCGAGTGGGATGTGCGCGCCAGCGCTGCGGGTATTCAGGAAGTTTTGGACGGAGGCAAGAGGTATAATCTTTCTCATCTGGTCCACCCGGCGTCCCTATGATCATGACCGCGGCGTTTAAGAGTTCCGTCCGTGCCCGCTCAATTTCCTTCACCGCGCCAGATCTGTACAGGTCAATCCACCACTTGAAGCATGCAACCATCTCAGACTGTATGTGGATGTAAGTACCAATCAAGGAGAGCGGCATGTCACCATACCTCAGGTAGTGGTCGCGCCCGAAGTTCTTTCAGCACATCGGCAAATGTAATCTCTTTGAGCATCTCCCGAGCTTGAAGGGCGTCCACCATCGACTTTGCTCCCTCGACCACCTCTGATGGAAGGACCGGTAGTTGCTTGAGAAATTCCGCAAAGGTGGCATTCGGTAATCGAACATCGGTTGCATTGCGAATACCGACGTTAGAGATGATGGGGAAGGAATGTGAGTTCTGGCCAGCAAACACGAAAGCAAATGCGGATGTTGCGATGCAAGAGAAAAACGCTTCTTCGAACAGGGTAGAGACCTGTGGTGACGGTGTTGACGTGTGGAACGTGAAGAATTTCATGGCATGAAGAGCACGGGCACGTAGAGTGCTCTGCTGTTCAAGCTCAGTCTCAGTGGACGCCGGAGGGTTGGCGGGCCAGAGAGAAGCGATGTTGTACATTTCTTCTTCGTAGGCTGTCCGTGCCAGATATCCTCCTACGCCGAGGAGCTCCTCATTCCACACTGTATTGAGAGCATCAGCAGTCTGTAAATACTCCCAGTTGCATGTGGCTAAACTGACCCCGTACATTACGGTCCCTGAGTATCCTTCGTCAATTGGAGTCAAAGATGAACCAAATGTAAAACTCACATGAAGTCGATTGATTCACGTTCTACCGTTGGGATGAAACGTCCTGACATATGACCTCCTATTCCGGTAGTTTGCCCTGTCGAGTGCCCCTGGAGATACATCAGCGACTGACGTGGTCATAAGTAAGAGAACGCTCACAATAAAGACTCGTGCCGAGCCAGTACTACCATGGAATTAATGTCACCCACGCTTCCGAGCGAACTGATATCCTTACCCGTCTATGTCTGCCCGCAGCCCCTGGAAGATGCTGCCTGTACCTGCAGGACTCTTTTCATCCTCCTTCTTGCTGGCATCGTACTCGTCTTTGCCCGTCTGTGAACAATGCACTTAGTGTGGATACGCAGAAATAAACAGTTCTGCTGACATATATGAGCTCGTACTTCATCTTGATTGGCGGGTTTTTCTTAGTGGCACGTTGAAGCTCCTTGCTCATTCGTTCATCAAGACGGACATCGACGTCAGCTGAGAAAACAGCAAGAACAACGCCAGTCTCATTGACTTGGAGTAGCTTCTTCTGTTCCTCCGCCTCCTTCGCGGCGGTATCTTCTACCTCCACCACCGGTGGCATTGGTGACGGTTGTCTTTGAGGCGTACTGCCGAACCCGGAGAATAAGGAGGAAAAGAAGCCCGAAGATACGGTCTTGCGAGCTTGCTGTTGTTCCATAGGCACGATGCGTTTGCGTGGCTTGGTAGAAGAACCAGCTGCATATACCCATTGCATGACTTCTGCACGGATCTCGAGTGCTGGGAACCGTAACACGTCAACACAGCGAAGTCGCAAAGTATGTACTCGATCACATACCTGTGACACTAATGGAAGATACCTTCATGGTACCTTTCGGCGTATCTGGTTTCAAGCCTCTTCTCAACGTCAGAGGTTTGGGCACGCCGCGATCCTTTCGTAGCTTCGCAAGCCGGTGGCCGTCAAAGAACACGCTAACCTCAGATAGCCTTGCCATGAAGGTCACGGAAGATGCCAGGAAACGAATGAAGTCGAAGGGAGTCGGTGGAGGCCCAGGCTCGCGAAGAGGCATACTGAATGTAGTCCACTGAGTGTGGTCGGCTTCGGGCAATGATCCTCGACGGGCAAACAGCTATGTCGGCGTTAACACAGAGTAGCTCATGTGGAATAAAACGCTCGCACCTGATCCTTCTTATCCTTCCAGTAGAACCCCATCCACTGCCCTGTGTCATGTTAGCTAAGGACAGAGAGTAACCTCCAGAGGGGTTCCATACCTCCTGATGTTACGAAGGGCTCCTCAGTGACAGAGAACAGGCTGTAGAAGCCTATAACAGTACGATGAGAATAGTGACCTTATAAGCTACCTTCGTCTGCACCCACCAACACCGAAAGCACCAATCTTCTCTTCATCCGGATTACCCTCAGCTAAGCAAGAGGTGAGCTTACGAAGGCTACGGGAAGGCATGAAGAGGGTGTACCAATCTTCTTCAGGCGACTCCAGTCTTCATCTCGGAATATAATACCGTCGTTCTTGAACGTCCATTGATGAACCTATGTATATAGTTGAGAAATACGCTCGGGTTCAGCTACATCACGACATACTACGGCGGTCTTCAAGTCTGGTAGCTTCCGCAGAGTGCTATCTGCAGAGTCTTTCCCGTCCTGTCCAGTTTGAGTTTCTTGTCGCTTCAAATAACCCTCCGTCTCGAAATGGATCTCCACCGCTCTTGCGCTGGCATCGTCCGAATTCTGTAGCAGTTCTCGGAATACTAGTTACGCAACCATGTAAGCGTTAGGTCAAGTCCGAGAGTGTCACAACGCACCTGTGAATTCCCCCGAATACCTCGCAAGCACCTTGTCTATGAGAGCCCTCTGATTAACCTCCACAGACTCGTCATGTCCGCTCGCCCACTGTGATATCCGCATTCAAGTAACAATCATGAGCGTTCCCTGGTATGTGCTCACCAATGCGTCTCTTGCATGGGCCATTATGTGCTATGATCTACAATGCTGGTCAGTGGAGTAGTATAAGACGGAAGTCTGAAGTGGGTATGCTGCCAGCAGTCGGAAGCTAAGAGAATAGACAGAAATCTCCAGAATGTAGTAGAAGAATTCAAGCTTGAAGATGTGCGTGCGCAGCCAAGGGCATGGCGTCCGAGCTGACAGATGCTCGATGGAAAGTACGTGGTACAACGAAAGCCCAGAATATGATATCCTCCGCCATGCACTCAAAAGACGCGTTTGGCGCCTCCGTAGTCTCCATTACGCCTTCCATGTGATTCACGACGGTTGCGGAGTGAGTAAAGAAATGAGTTCTACAGTCAGTTAAAAGTATGTATATGTAGTTCAGAATCCAAGTAAACAACAGAGGCAGGTTACTACAGTATATGACAACATCCAGCAGAACGGAAAATCCTGTTGTCGCCTGGGCGAATAAATTATACTTGTGTATGAGAAGATTACTAAGGTTCCTCTAACCGAGACTGGCTGCATCCGTCGAAGAGGCCATCACGAAGAAAAACAATTTGAGACATTTGAACAAACCCCAGATGCAACCACCAGAGATGATAGGAAGAGTGAGGTTGTCGTCCAGAGATCCCAAATCTGCAAACTACTTGTCAACACTTTAGCAACAGATGTGTAGAGACAATACATACCGAGAGCCTCAGCAACACCAGATACCAGACCCCCGACAACAGTGATGAGACCGAGCCCAACCCAACCCCCAAAAGCAGGAGTCTCCGTGGGACTTGACACTCCGTTCTCAAAGGTCCAGACAGGCTCTACACCACCTGACTGACCGAGCAAGCCCCAGAAGCCAGCAACGATGAGAGACCCCGTAACGGAACCCGCAATGAAACCGGCTAGGGACTTCCGTGGAGCAAGAGGGAAGCGGAGGATGGGCAGGCGGCGAGGTAGAGGTGGAGTGAATCGTCCCCACAAGCGACCGATGGTAGACGCGGCCGTGTCGGCCCAAGAGAGACTGGAATACGGACACAATGATCAGGACTACACCCGTAGAATGAAAATGTAAAGGGCGTACATGAGAATAGAGACAACGGCCACATCAAGTGGGTATACTGATAGCACCCACAGGACGCCGAGGATGTACCAAATAACGCCGTTCGTTGATTTCTACAAATACAATCTTAGCTTCGAAGACGCTTGAGCCTGAGTGCAGAGGACGCACCTTCTCACTCTCTCGCATGAGAAACCCGAGACACTTCTCGTAGACACGCTCGAACTCCGGCGAAGAAAGGCGCAGAACGTCCGCGGGGGCTACAACCGCAAGGGCCATGCCAAGGGCAACGACTACGGGACGTGGAGATCCATGGGAGAGATACAGGTAGAGGGTTAGGAATCCTATGTAGACATACGAACATGAGTTACTAGTGCTCTAACGATGAAGAGAATCGAACGTGCCTATGGACGAATGAAGAATCTTGCGGGGAATTTCCCAGTCTATTGGAGGCGGTGAAGGCGACTTCTGCAACGGCTCCGGGAGTTTTCTCGAATTTTGTCCGGCAGTTTCGACGCGAGGTTGCGCGGGCGTCGTACGGGTTGGTTCGGAGGCTTCATGTGCGGTGTGCCCGTCAACAGAGCCGTTCGTCATAGAGCGTCGTTGCTTCACTGTCTTCCGCGGAGGCACATTGTAATTCTGTGACGTCCTATTATGGCCAGACACGAAGGGAATCTTTGGCGAGGTCGGGCGAATGGAGAGAGAATACGGGGGACGTGTCGGGTCGTGTGAGAGGGAAAACGCATCGCTGGCAGGCAAGGTCATGAGTGAAGATGGTCGTCAGAACGTGTGCACCGGTCAAGCTAGCGTATACATGTACAGAGGTGGAAAGAAAGCTGGTGGACGAGGTTGGGACGAAGGGCAATTTGAACAAGGGCAAGGTGCCGTGGATCGCTGTGGCCCCATCGGCAGGCACGCGCGTTTAGGTGCGTCTATCGGAACTGAGACGGCGGCAAGCCAACCGAACTATCCCTTTCCGTATACTCCAGCTCGAGTTCTGGATATCCAAAGTGTGGCATCACAATACTGGCACAGGAATTACAGTAGCAAAGCGAGGAAAACATGAGCAGCTCATAGCAATTTTATGGGGGAAGCGCATGAGCCGTCTCCAGCGACCTCAAGCACAGCGACACTCTCGGATTACAGCAGACGACTAGTACACATATCCCAAAATCTTGCCACCGACGTTCTTGCGACGCGCTTCCTCATGGTCGAGGATACCCGAGGATGTGGTCTGTAGTGCACAAATGGTTAGAGTCCGCATATGTCGAGCAGGTTTATCGTAGACCTACCAGGATAATGTAGCCGAACGAACGAGCAGGGAGCAACAAGTTGACCCAGTTCTCAATCTGGGTGACCTGGACATTGTAGCGGGGGAGATTACGCCGGTCTTGTTCAGCCGGCCGTTAAGCTGAACAACGATCTTCCCTGAGCGATGGTCATCGACAATCTCGAACTCGCCGATGTAGCCTTGAATATAGTGTCAGCATTCTGGAATGATTCGAGTGGATAGGCGAAGTTATAAGGTGTAATCTCTACAGTGAACGCAGTTCCGCGGCATTGAGGGGATATGCGTTGTAATGGTTTCGAGAGATACGTCGATATCTCGGAGCGTTAAAACGAGCGGGAGGTGGAAGCACTACCCTCGCCTATCGTAGTTATCACTCCGAGGATTGCGAATGGTAGTGGAGAGGAAGGTGAGTCGGGAAACGGTAATAGAAACATACCGTGACGCTGCATAACACTCAAGAACTTCACGATGACCTTCGAAGAAGGACGAATGAGGACTTGGCGCTTGCCGCGGCGCTCAGCGTTGACAATGTTGTTCTAATTGGCGTGAGTACCCCTCGCCGTAGTTATTAGGTAGCTGCATATACTCACGAGGCAGTCGTTCTGATTAAACATGAGATATTATATTACAACTAGTGGGTAAGGAGGACTTACAAGAACAGAGACGCGAACCATGGCGGGCGAGAGTGTGCTTTGGCGAAGGACTATGGGTTGGAGTAGGTAAGTACCTAGGCTCGTCCGAGTGTCGTGCTACGAAAGCGCGAGTCAAGACGAGCTGTGAACGACAAAGTCGCCGGGAAAATCGTCAAGTGCCGTCTTTCGCACATAACCACAGAGTAAAGAGAGCATCATTCACCTTGCGTGGGGTCTTGTAGAGGCGGGTGACGTGAACGACGGCGACGACGGCAACAGCCTCCAACTTTCCTGAACCCGTGCGCCTGAGCGGGCGCTTGCTGGTCGAATGGTTCTGTACAGTACCACTTCAGCCACCCACTGGCGCTTGCCGCATTTGGACCGCCCAGACTACCGCCCGCAGCGTCAAGCAGCCCATCCTCAAGACCCCCGACGCTGCCGACAGCCTCGAATTCAACATGGTGAGTGGACCAAAGGCGGTCATGCTGAAGAAATGGTCTAAGGCTGCTTTGTCGGACTATAGGGCCGCGTACGTACCAAGACCACCAAGAGGGCCTCGCGGGTACTCATCGAAAAATAGTGAGTTGCTATGCTATCTTTTGGGTCGAGCTTGGGGGCGAAAGTGGGAGGAATCGAAGGAACGAAGTTTGGAGAGGTGTAGGAGTGGATAGAGGCTGATTCTGCGTTCCAGCTACCCCCGCCTTACCCTGGACTTCCATACCAACAAGCGTATCATCGATGAAGTCGTACGTCAACAACTCCAGCGCAGAATCTGCCTGTAAACGTGACCTTACGTCGCTTCTGTAGGCTGTTGTTCCCTCGAAACGCCTTCGCAACAAGATTGCCGGTTTCACCACCCATTTGATGAAGCGTATCCAGAAGGGTCCTGTCCGGGGTATCTCCTTCAAGCTCCAGGAGGAAGAGCGAGAGAGGAAGGATAACTACGTGCCTGAGGTGTCTGCCCTCGACACCAGTGCCACTGGTCTCGAGGTTGATCCTGATACCAAGGTGCGTCATTCTGTCGAGTGATTCGTATGCGCACCTTTTGATTCCTTTTACCAGGATCTCCTCCACGCCCTCAACTTTGACTCGGTTCAAGTTAGCATCGTTCAGCCCGTCGTTGCTGTACCCGAGCGTGGCCCTCGCCGGGACCGCAGGAACGTTCCTGGTGCCGCCCGGTCGTAAATTCATGTTTACTTATGACATTCCTTGTACTGCTGTTTTGTTCCTCGCAAGTTTATGCACGTCGTGATTCCTGGGCTAGGCAGCGCTTGGGATCATTACCATCAATAATGTGAAGGAGTGGTTCGCGTCGCACGTCTGCATTTTATGCAGCATGTGCCTGAAGGTGGTAGTCCCGTCTGGTTCGTGTGGCGCGTGGGCGTGCCATGGCTACCCATCATGCATGATCATCCTAGTCGTAGATCCTTGAAGAACCTAGGGAGTATCTGACGACAGCCCGCGACTATCTACTTATGTAAAGTGATCAACAGGGTGATAATGTGTGTCACGGGAACTGTGATATGCTGCAAGTTGATAGAACTCGACACGCCGGGTTCTGAGGCCCGAGTGGTGAAAGCAATACTGCAGCGACGGCGTCAGCAGGCTGAGTTTGAGGCCAGTACATCCCCTTGCTGATCTTAAGTTCATGGTTGGGTAACGACACTGATATAAGCGTGGTTTCTACGCTCACCGGTTATACTAATGACGCTCACTTCGTGATTAGTAGCATTGTAAGCGTCGATTCTGGTGCTAAGTAAATGCAGCTACTTATTCCACTATCCCCTACTCGAAATTTGTTCCTTTAAGCGGTCTTACATTGGGTCTGATTTGGTATCCCGACCTCTTATTGAGAAATTGTAAGTGAGCTTGAAGGCTATCGGTGTAGGCTCTGCTCAGGCCTCAATCATTACCCACCTCAGCAAGCTCATCAACATTAATAGCAAGATAATTACAGGTGGTGAGCTGGAATGTGCATTGAATATTGAATAGTCGATAACTTGACATAATAAGGCTATATAAACATTCAATTGGGTGATTCGCATACATATGTAACTTGCGGATTCAAAGTCATCGTGACGGGTGGCAGCATCCTCTACCGAGACCTGAGAAGAACTTGCTGCTTATGTAGCCCAAACTCGACGGATAGATGAATGTAGACCTGGTGCACGATATGTTCCCTACTGATCGGTCTTGCCGAACGTATTGTGCAATGCCGGATCTGCCGGACGCCACGAAGCTTACTTCCAATGTTCAAGCAGCAAAAGGGCTCAACCGGGATTCGAACCCGGGATCCCTTGCAATCGGATACACCCAAAGCAAGTATCTTACCTCTAGACCATTGAGCCGATACATTTTGACCATTACACACCGCTATAATACTCACGCGCTATGAAACTACAGTACACCAGCAACCAATCTGCAACCACATCTCTGCTGCATCACCTATGCTCAAAACCGCTACCTTTCTCGCAAGTATAACTATCACGGAAATAGTTGAATGTGAATCTCAAGGCACACACGTTGTTCCTTACGTGTTTTCCGACAGCCAAGAACTCACAGTGAGATCAAAAACGGCTCGAAGTATGTTTGTGAGAAATGCCACAATGGTGCCGACTCGTAGAAGAGTTTAATGATGCTACATGTTCTGACAAAGAGCCCGCTCCGCGAGGGAAAGTGGTGGTAAACATACCAAAGGTCCACAGATACTACAACTCAACCACCCTAACACCATCCTTGTCTACAACCTTGACCATGTACTTGCCTGGCGCAACAACCAGACGCTTCGCTACTTCGTCGATACACCTCTTCAGGGCCTCCAAGCCCTCTTCGAGCGACGCTTCCGGGTTGTGGTACCTGGGCCCTCACGATCAACACACGTTGAGCATGATCGTATCCGCAAACACTCACCGGTCAAGCAAACTTAAAGCGAAGTAGCTGCCGTAGCCGTGCGCAGCGAACGGCACCTCAACGAGAGTGCCGAGGTAATCCATCCAGTAGAGGTGTGGTGTGTACGTGCTGATGTCGTAGCCACCGAGGAGAAGGTTCACAGAGTACGGCTTGCGCGAACGAAGGGACTCTGCGAGTGACCTGCGAATCCAGGAGGCGGCTGATGGGGGGCGAAGGGCGTGCGTGTTGCGGATATGATACAGACGGAGGTTGCGCTCAATGTACTCGGCAAACTGGACAGTGTCGCCTAAAACACGCAGCATGCGCTTTAGTTCGGAGTTGAGTAGAAGCATGCCTGGGGTAGCGTACCGGGCTCTCCAGAGTACGCCATGAGCAGATGTGGACTCAGCTCCTTAATCTTGTCTGCGTCGCTCTTAACCTTGATGATCGAATGGACAACGGTGGTGTCGGCGGCGAGTAGGGTGTAACCCTTTCCAGTCATCGCAAACGAGACTTCCATATTTAAAGGTGGAGGGAGTGTGCGTTGAAGAGGTGTACGTGGTCGTGGTCAGTCGTCAGCCAAGTGCAGAGATCCGCCAACGTTGTGTCTCGCAGGACGCGTCACTTCGGTAAACGCCGAATGCAGCGCGAGTGTAAATGGGCGTTAGTCAGCAGCTTTCCCGCACCGACCACGCCCGCTGCGCTTTGGCTAGCACTAGTTGCGTCACGTACGCTGAATACAAGTGGATAAACTATCCTGACTACTTACTCCACGTTCCAGCATGTCACAAGGCGAGGATCTGAAAAAGCGAGGAAGGGATGATTATCCGTTCTTTCTATCATCATATCGCACCAGATGGTGAGGGCCTTTCTCACTTGACTCAACAAGCAACTTGACAGAGCAATGTTGTACAGGAGTGACAATGATCAGTATGCGCACGTCAACAACTCCATATACTACCACTTTTTCGACTCTATCGTCAACACCTATCTCATCAAGCACTGTGGGTTGAATCCTCCCAGTGCACCTCTCATCGGCCTTGTTGTGTCGTCCTTCTGCCATTTCTTTGCACCACTCTCGTTTCCGGCCGTCCTGGATCTGGGCCTGCGGGTTAACAAGTTGGGCAAGAGCTCGGTTACATATGAGGTTGGTGTATTCGAGGAGGGAAAGGATACGCCAAATGCCGTTGGAGGATATACCCACGTTTTCGTGGAGAACCAGAGTCGCAAGAGTGCGGCTATGGATGCTCGCACCCGAGAAGGTTTGCAAAAGCTTCAAGACCCTAGTAAAAGACCACAGGCCAGACTTTGATAGGGCTCGTCGATGCACATGCATACATGTCAATCCTGCATTTTTTGGCGTTAGCATGGAATACATGCTGACCGCATTAATTCGTAATTCTCCGTAGCTTCTCGAGGGTTGTGATTCCATGGCATATTGCGTATGTACCCAGCCAAGTACAGTACAAACGAGCAAGAACAAGGTATCCGGGGTCCTTCCTATGAACGCTCACGTGACTAGGTTCAATATCCGCACGACCTCGCGCGTGCCGCCATGCTTTCTTTCCTTTAACTTCCACGAATTGTTACGACGGATACCCTGAGCTCTCGTTTTATGTCTTATCATCCGAAAACGCCTTCACGACACCATAGGTCTCGCTCAGAGGCGAAGACACCGCTGACACCCTCTCTCGTCTCTGGCCTCAACGCATTCAGCATCGGTACATCACCAACTAAATCCAGGGCGGCAGATCTTACGAACCCATTCATAAGCTCTAGCAAGCCCTCTGCCCGTAGCCGCGCGCCGTCACCTATCAAACGAGCCACAGGTTCGAAAGTCGAGGTTTCTGAACGTCTCCGTCGGCAAGCCAGTTTAGGAGTAATCCGCAAAGGAGGTGTGGAAAGCCGGCTTGACGTTGTCAAACAAGACTACGTTCCCCCACCAAAGAAGGAGGTCAAGCGTTCAAAATCCCAGCCAGCGGTGAGTCATACCTGCTGTAGAGAGTTTACAACGCTTTGACCGATACCGCCATCGGTAGAGAGACACCCGAGACCGTTTCATAACCACTCGCGAGACCGCCGTAGACGAAGTGGCCGCTTCGCTTGACATGATGAATCTTAACACTGAACCAAGTTCGCCCGGACATACTGCACGGCTTGCTGCCGCCGCTGGCGTGCCTCTGAACCGCCGTGTTCTGGCTTACCACGAGCCACCGCCACCCTCCGCCTCGGACACCCTTCTTGCTCAGCAACGGGAGCTTGTGCGGCCCCTCTACGCGCGTCCTGGTGCACTCCCAACCTCCACCTCTGCTACTTCAAATAAGACCCGCAAAATCCCCACCCAGCCTGAGCGCGTGCTCGATGCGCCCGGGCATTATAGATGATTTCTACCTTAGTCTCATCAGCTGGTCGTCATTGAATACGTTAGCGGTTGCGCTGGAGGGCACCACATATATCTGGAAGGCCGACACAGGTGAGGTCACGCAGCTATGTGACGCGCCTGAAGGCTCCTACGTGACCTCTGTCGACTTCTCCGCGGACGGCCAGTATCTCGGCATTGGCCTCGGGACGGGCGAGGTCGAGCTCTGGGATGTCGAGACGCAGCAGAAACTCCGTACAATGGCTGGACACTCCAGCCAAGTGGCATGTCTGTCGTGGAACCAGCACATACTGAGCTCCGGATGCGAAGACGGGAGCATCTGGCACCACGACGTCCGGCTCCCGCGACATAAGGTCGGCGAACTCCTGGGACACCAAGGAGCGGTGTGTGGGCTGAAATGGAGAGAAGACGGGGAGCTGCTTGCGAGTGGTGGAAATGACAATGTTGTCAATGTCTGGGATGGTCGGGTGGGCGACGTCGCACCGGGAACCCGCAGCACGCCTCGGTGGACAAAGCGAAACCATACCGCTGCCGTTAAGGTATGTTATGCCGCTGCCAAGCTCTCCTCTTGTTCTGATATATTCTCTTAGGCCGTTGCATGGTGTCCCTGGCAACCTGCCCTGCTTGCCACCGGTGGAGGCACCAACGACGCCACCGTGCACATCTGGAACACCACCACCGGTGCACGCCTACACTCCCTCACGACCCCTTCTCAGGTCACGTCCATCCAGTGGTCGCCGCACCGGAAGGAGTTCCTCACTACGCACGGCTTCCCGACAAACGCCGTCATGGTGCACAGCTACCCCAACATGGAGCGCGTTTGCGAGATCCGGGATGCGCACGACTCAAGGGTGCTGTGGAGCACGATCAGTCCTGCAGGCGATGTGGTGTGCACGGGCGCGGGTGATGAGAACCTCAAGTTCTGGCGCATTTGGGAGGTGCCGAAGGTGAAGAAGACGAAGGAGGTGAAGGAGGTTGGGCGGGGAAGCACGAGCAGTGGTATTCTCGCCATCCGGTGAATGCGTTCGGGCAGAACTGAGCATCCGTTCCGAGTGGCGGCTGACGCCGATGGAATGGACTGCTGGTCGGCGTTTCTCTGTCTGTGTCATTCCGTTCCGACTGTCATGCATCATGTCTATGTTTTCCGCGCGCTTTGTTTGGGTTAGTTTGTTATGTTTGTTTCACATCGACATCCGCGTCTTCTCAGCATTCTCACAATACAGCGATACATTCCATTCTACCGCATACACACAGCATTGGCAAAACCACGGGCTACTATAAGGTACTTCTTCAGTAATGACAGACTACGCTCAAAGGCATCAACATCGGACTGTGCCCCAGATTTGGGGAAAAGTTATACAAGGTCCAGGTCGCAAGCGCACCAGCCTAATCGTGAAACTGGCGGGTGATTCCCTTGCCCGTTTGACGCAGGCTGGCAATGGTCGGGTCCTGAACGGCCTCCGCTACTTTGTCCGCAAGGCGATCAGTGTCCTTGCCCAACAACCATGTAAGTTGTAGTACACCAAGAGCATCTACGTGGGGTCGTGCTTCGTCACGTTTCTTCGGTTTTGGCTGCCTACAAAGGATGACGACTACGGCCAGCATTACTGACGAGACGAAGAGGCCGAGCCACGGCTGGCATCATATATCAGTGACTGTCGATGTGCATTTATGGATAAAGATAACGTGCACTTACAGACCACTTGCTAATCTACGCGCGCAGTTTGATGTGAGCAAAATAGTGGACGTCATACTGCCGCACAATTATTCACTGACCTTAATTGCATATCGCAGGTCCCACTCGTAGTCGGTATCGTTCTTTGGAGTATCATCGACGACGCGCAAGGCGGCTAGGTTAAGTATCAGTTCACTGATGGTGATGTACACGAGTTCCTCATTCACCTCGCCAGAAGACTGCCGCGATGGCCTGTTCGAGGACGAGCTCCAAGAAGCCTAGCGATACCTGTTGTATGTCCGATGCGTAGTAACCCAGGGTCTCCATTACGTTGCTACGAGAATGTAACTGGTCAGACTGTTGTCCTCAATGCAGAGGGGATTGGCCTACTCTTCGAGCAAGGTTAAGGTGTAGTTGCCGCTAGTGTTAATATCGGGGACAGTAAAGAGCTGAGTTATCCGACTGCTAGGCGAGAGTCCTGGAAAGTTCCCCATCTATAAAAATGGTAAGACAAAGCCACCAGAAAGCCGACAAGTACGCACAGAGAACAACGTCGGATCCGTCGGCGTGTTCGGAAGGCCCCAGTTTTCCCAGTCAGCATCGTCCGACGAGGTGTTTAGATTTGTTGTTATCGGGAAAACGTCCGTGAAAACCTGCACCCTTTGGCTATTCACTTCAATGTTACAGCCAAGGAGTTGAGCCGACGACGTCGGAGCTGTTTACAGCAATGTCAGCGCTTTCTCAAGCAACTGGACTAGCGAGACAACACGACTGTGACTTACAGCAATCTGAGCTCACTGGGCAGTTGGTCGTGGTGATTGCGGGATCAAAAACCACTGAAGGGCTGGAGGATGACGTGAGATCATCCAAAACCTTGAAGGTGGACGCCACGATGAAAGTTGCAGGAGGGGGCTTGTAATCGAGGCGTTCCGCCATCTCACAGGGCGGATGTTCATGCTGCGCGAGGCTAATCACAGGAAAAATAATTGAGTGATATGCTTGTGGTGTTCAGTGGTACTATGGCACATACTGGGAATAATGGTAACGTCTTCTAGTTGGTCATGCACATGCACCGTGAAAGACGAGGTCTTGACGTCGAAATCTCCAACCTGTGAAGCGTCTGTGATTGCCTGACAATCTGTCCAAAACGCCCTGCCAGGCATGACGACGTTGGCGGTGGTGGCAAAATTGGGAACGTCGTAGATCAGGTTGTCCTGCAACCCAGTAGTCGTCACGTCGGATGTAAAGGTGAGAAGCGGGATCATCTCCACGATGGAGAATGCATCCTGAAGTCTGCAACAATGGCCAACTGTGGATCAGTTCTTGATTCACGCACATACGGAACTCTACTCACTGCGTCTGATTTCTCCCAATGTTTGACAAGTTTGGGGTAAGGTGCTGTATATCCGTCCTATTGCCCACTGTATCTCCAATAGTGACCAGATCTGGAGCGATGATTCCGAGTAGAAGGCCTCCACCGAGGTACAGGAAGCCGCAGAATACACCGCCGAATGCAGCAAGATCCCTATGCCACATCTCATCCTTATGACGGAAGAGCTCGCGGTATCGCCAGATGACGGGGGCCGTAGCGCCAAGTGACAACCATGCCGCGGTCTTGTCGTGTAGGGCAGTGAGAGTCTGGGATACATGCAGGTTCCGCCTGAAAGCGAGCTTCTGCGTGAGGAAGAGCGCGGGCACCAGATACACCTTGTCTTGACCGTAAGTAACAGACTTCGCAGAGGAATTAGGCTGGAACCCACTTTGATGATAGTGTTGGGGAAAGCCGTTGCGTAGTAGAAAAGGTTGGCTGTGAAGACGTTCAACTTGTCCGTTGAGAGTTGTATGGAGCTGTCGCCAAGTCTGTATCGTAGGATGACGAGAACCAGATGCCCGGCGACCAGCAGCACGTGCATAAACACGCAGAGGACGAAGAGTTTCATTGCCGAAGCACGCGTGTTGGCCGACTGATACTGAGGTTCATTCTGCAGCCGGAGCTCTGGCAGCTCTTGGCTGGGCGTTTTCGGTGGACTTTTCAGCGTGTATGCCGTGCTCGAGGCCGGTGGAAGAGTTGTTGTTCGTGGACGACATGGTGAATGTCTGCTTGAGAGTGGCTGGCGAGCGGCCTGGCAACCTCCAAACGGTTAAGTAGTCGCTGCGATCGGCAAAAACACGGCGACAACGCACTGCCGTCCATATCAAGTGGACATCGCCTAGTCTACGCAGACGCCTCTCGTGAAGCCTCAGATGCTAACGTCGCTACGTATAGCGGCCGAAGGACCCTGGGCGTGCTGATGCCATCTGCCATACATCCCACGCGCCGGATTAGCTATCCAGATGCATCACGACCTGGAGCCCACACATATAACAATGAGCTGTACGGGCACCGGGGCAGACGGGCAGTGCTTACTGCGGAGTGGCGCGCAAAGTTTACTTTCCTCTGTAGGTCCTGGTTGTGCTTGGTAACCCGGTCTCGTTGGTGTATTGATTCTCAGGCAGAAAACCTTTTCAAGACTCGACGGGCTGCGAAGTGACATCGCCGGCCGATAATCCTCTACACGCAAATAAGTACATTGTTACTAGATATACAAAACGGCGCTCACTATGATGCGTGCTTACCGTAGCGCCAGCCAGTGAGCACATCTGCCGCTCCGGAACACACTTAGAACCAGAACCTTGTTGACCCTGATCATGAGGGCGTGCGAATGGCACTGGTCCGTCTACTTGGAAGCTCGGAACGCCGAGCTCCTAGGCCGAGAGATTGAAGTTCATCGTTGGGGCAAAATCTCTGGCGGCAGTGTTCATCAAGTAGGCGCATTGACAAATGTCCGATTCTAGGGGCAGTGCGTAAGGTGTTAGCGGCCTGTAGGCGGCCGTTTCAGCCAAGTTTAGCCAAACGCTGCCTGTGGAGGCAATGATCAAAAATAGCTCTAGCTTCGGGCTAACGTAGCTTGACACACCATCGATTTAGTTTGGATACCAATGGTAGTGACCTTGGACTCTTTGGACGAAGAAGGTCGAAGGGCAAAAGCGATCAGAGCGGCCAAAGCGTTACGACAGCCTCACCGCTGCTGCCGATGACTGGCCGCAGCTTCGCCGAGGATACAATGGCTAATTGAATGCCCTTGAAATGCGCCAGGTGTAGGTTTTCCACATTCGAAAAGCTTCATTCATGGTCGTGCGCGTGGAGATGAGAGATGAAGGTTGAAGGTTGATTTCTGCTCGGACGAGTTGGGAGGACTTTGTGGCGCTTGATGGCGGATCAACGCGGGCGGCAGAGTGTTGAGACTATCTATCGGCGCAGCGCGCTGCGCATATCGTCCGACTCGGCGTCTTGCGGCTATAGCCAGCTCCGAGCGACTTTCCACATCCTCAGCCCCCGTTGACTTGTCACTGAATTTCCAGCTCACCAGGCCGCCATGCTTACATCGCTCACGCCAGAGCTCACCGCGGCTTACCTTCGTACTCTCCCCGCGATACGCGAGAGGTGCTCTCGTGTGCATGCGCTGGCACAGGAGGACAAGTTGCAGTATTTTGAGTACCATCCTGACAAGGAGGATGCAGCTGCCACGTTCTGCATCGACATTATGAAGGCGAGTCCCTCCGAGCTATATGCATCACCCTGTTCGTGTCAGCTGATTAAAGTTGCTTGCAGCGCGATTTTGGGTCAAACTTTGCTTCAGTAAACTGCATTACTATTTTGCAAGCTTCGTATTTCGTCTGAATGTTTGTATCCTCCAGATCCCGCCACACGGCCGCTGGCGTCATCTTGATGCAGGCGTTCCGCGAGTCGAGCCGCTGATTGATCAGTGGAAGGCGTCAGCCAACCCTCCGTCTACGAAGGAGATATGCAGGCGCCTCATCGACCTCTTCCTAGTCTCCGTCCTGCTCGATGCGGGTGCCGGAGCATCTTGGTCCTACCATGAAGACTCCTCAAAGCAGTCCTTCAGCCGCTCGGAAGGTCTTGGCGTTGCAAGCTTCAACATGTTCCTCAACGGATTCTTCTCTGGTAACCCGGAAAATCCTCACCAAGTCGATGGTACGCAAATCTTCATTTCATGTCAGCCTTGCTTTTACACTGTAGGCGGATTTAGCTGTGGGTCTTGCCCGAATCACAGCGGACAAGGCCGCTGTCGCCCTGCAAGTGAGCGAGTCGAACCCCATGGTCGGTCTGGCGGGGCGCACATCCCTCCTTCAGAACCTCAGTAGCGCCCTCAAAGCTAGTCCCACGTTCTTTGGACCAGACGCTCGTCCCGGAGGGCTGGTCGACTTCCTCGAGGCTCAATCGATTGCTGGACCCAACGGCACTCGCAGAGTACCCGTCGCTGCACTGTGGGCGGCCCTAATGGACGGGCTGAACCCTATCTGGCCCCAAACTCGCGCCAAGCTGGGAGGCGTCAGTCTGGGAGACGTTTGGCCCTGTGACGCACTGAAGCCGCTCGCTGTGAATGAAGGCGACGAACTCGTGCCGTTCCACAAGCTCACTGGTTGGACGTCGTACAGTCTTCTGGAGCCACTGGAGAAGATTTTAGGCTGGAAATTCGAAGGCGTCGAAGACATGACTGGATTACCTGAGTATCGCAATGGTATGCATTTCGCTCCTTTCGAGCTACATTGAGTGTAACCCCCGTTTGCGGTTCACAGGCGGACTCTTGGTCGATCTCGGAGTTTTAACCCTCAAAGCTGGAGCTCTACCAGAGTCATTCTTCCCAGACCCCCAATCCGGTATTCCTCATCTTCTGCCGTCGCACCCCGCTATCGTTGAATGGAGGGCAATGACGGTCATCGAACTGTATGTATATTGCTTCTCGTCTTTCACGATGTCCTGACATTATCTAGGGATCGCATTGGCGACCTCATCCGCTCTAAGTTGGGCCTGTCCAAGGACCAGCTCACCTTGGCACAGGTGCTCGAAAGCGCTACGTGGAAGGGTGGACGGGAGATTGCCAAGCAAAAGCGGCCGGCGACCGGTGGTCCACCGATCGATATCGAGAGCGATGGCACTGTCTTCTGAGGGCCTCAGTGCTCACTCGTTGCCAGAGAGAGCATGGGCACATCACTCAGAGATATTTCAATCATGGAACAAGTGCGCTTACGGTCAGCCCGGAGGATGAAGAACAGCAGTGTACGTATAAATACGATAGCAAATACATGGAAGAATTCCAGGAATAAGATAGCCGAGAAAATGTTCGCGTGCGTGTAAGTACAAACCAAACTCCAAGAGGAAAGAAGTCACTGTCTTCTAAGCTTATATCGAGTGATAGTGGCGCCGCAAATGTCGTGCTAATCTAATCGTAAGGACAAAAGCGACAGCAGCTGCGATACCTCCTAGTCTGGAGTGCGTAGGAGTGTCAGTGTCCAATCAAGAGAAGGGTTGACAGAACACCTACCGGAACACATAAGCGTAGGAGCTGGGTCCTGCACCGCGCGCGACCGGCCCTTCTCTACTCCCCAAGTCCAAGGCGGTCGAATTCGAGGACAGGTCGCCGGGAATGTGCTCTTCGGATTCGCCACCACTGGTGACAGCGAAGATTATGGATGAGATGCCGCTGATCACGAACTGTGGAAGCACAATAAAGATGTTGTGTATGCCCTGCGATGATCTTGAGCACGATTCCCAAAGGTCAATAATCATATACGACTTACGAGAATGATACCCGCTTTCGCCGCAAGCCCACCGCCCTTCTCATGCTCCCTTCCGTCATGCCCACTGCTACCTGGGCCCTGAGTAGAGTGCACGTCGAGATGACTCATCCGCGCAACAGAGTTATTCATGAGCGAGCCAATTTTCTGACGCTCTTGCTCCGTATCCATAGACGCGGAGGATCGGAAGGACTGAACGTCGTCCTCTAATCCATCGCGCTCCTCCTCGTCATCGTTCCCGACCAGAAATTGTCGTTCATGGTCTTCAGCTTCCGCAGCGTCACCTGGCAAGCGCGCTGAACGGGCGTCGTCGAGGTGAATCGATGTCGTCTCATTGTCTCCGTCCTCAGAGAGAATTGCGTCTGCGAGCTGAACGTGGCCGTCATTATGTTAAATAAATGAGGACACGATTGTGCATTACTCACCAGCGCAAACGGAGCCCACTGCGTTATCGCCCAGGAAAACCCGGTCAATGTTGTGAAGATGGTTGCACCCCAGACGCTCGAGTAGAAGCTGCGCACAAAACCTCGTGAGTTCGTAGAAAATCGTACCAGTGGCTGAACTTACAAGGTTGCGGCCATGCATATGGCGAACATCAAATGTGAAGCTGCCCATAAGGACGCAAGATGTATCTTGAGCTTATTGAACCATCTGACCCAAATGCTATGTGACGCCGACGCAAACCGATCCTGCACCTGCCTTCTACTTGCAGCTTCGGCAACGAAGAACGGTAGCACCAAACTTGTGATGAGACACACGAGGGAATTGTAGAACATTGCCCGAGAGCCTAATCGCGTGCCCTCTTCTACCGCGGCCTCAGCTTCCTGAGATGGATGCGAGCGCTTGTAAAGCTCTGCGATGAATTCCGTTGTGTTGAATAGTACGGGGAACCAGCCTATCCATGCACTAACGGAGGTTATAGGGGAGAAATCTGCGACAAGTTAAGCACACTTACAAAAATTGAATAAAGCACTACATAACGTCAGTCAGGTCAGATACGCACCCGCATATGAAAATAAAGATGACTCACAATTTGCTTAATTGTACTTGGTAACGTCCGTATATTGGAGAAGATCTGCGCGAACTCCTTCTTCAAACCCACATTGGTTTTTCTTTGGCATTATCAGCATTCACGGCTGAAAATAGAGGAATCAATCGCGCACTTCGAGCCAACCACGACTCTTTCTTTGGTGCAGTACGCTGTGACACCATGCGTGAACACGAGCAGAAAGGACCCAACGACGGAGAGAACTTCGAGCTCAGTGTTCCCAAGAAATGGGAGGACCTTCGTCATGTCTACATTTCCTCTGCAGAGCGAAAGTCAGTGCTGAGGTGACAGTCTGGGACAGTAGGCGCGTACACGAAATACCCCGCCACGCTACCAAACCCTAGCATACGAGCGGCCCACGCATTCCCGTCTGGCTGGTCAGACGCTGGTAGGGTATCCACAAGAAGAGCTCGATCCACAGCTTGCACTGTCGCATTATTCAGCATCTTATAGATGTAATAGTGAAACTTGGCCCACCAGCATTGATTGAGAAATCAATCGTAAATATGGCAAGGATTGCCAAACATATCGTCAGAACGCCATGCTAAGCCGATAATCATTCGTTGAGATTGGACTAGAACAAACTGCTTAAAGTCTTGATCCACATACCGCAGCTGACCCCCACGAAGTGAATATGCTTGCAAATGGTTTGGTGAAGCCGAGCAACAGCATAGCGCACAGGCAAATCAGAGACTCCAGCAAGCATGTATGGTCTCCTTCTACCAAAGCGAGACTTTGAGCTATCCGCCAATACACCTACATAAAGGTTGAGACCTCAGTGAGGAAGTACGAGACAATCACGCACCAATGAGGGGCTGGACAATCAACCCAGATATTGGTCCCGCCAGGAAGACCATAGCCACTGCAGATTTTGAGAGGCCCAATGATATGAGGTATGGTGTACCTACGGACATCCTTGAGTTTCAGAGAGCATCAACTTGAACGACAGGCACACGCACCATACGACATCTCCACCGACCAGAGCACTTGTACCCCCAACAGCCCGACGGTCAGTGCGGGTAACTGAAGCCATCTTGGACCCAGTATCTTTGACACTCCGACCAGTTGTACATCGTCCGCATGCCCCCCTTCCTCAGCAATTGGTAGCGCAGAAAAGCCCGTCATCAGGCTCTGTCGGCCAAGCGTGTATTCAGATTGACATGTATTTCGGAGGTTCGTTGGTCGTTTGCAACCAAGATACTATGGTGGCAGTGTACCGTAGAATGTAGAGTATCCCAGGGTGATGGAAATACAGAGAAGAGAAGAGAGACTGCCGCCTGTAATGGGTGTTTGAACTTGGGTTGAATTGAGACCAGCTGCGCTTGTGCCCAGCCTGGTGACGTCTCAAACGCTCGCGGTCAAGCTTCGGGCGCTTGTGACATCGCGTGTCCCTTGCACCTAATTAGGTCTCTCCGTTCCGAGGTAGCGAGGTTGATCCGATCACTCGGCTTGTGCCACGTCGCGCTGTTTCCGGTTTGGGCCAGCATGCAGAAAGTCGTGTTTTGCGCGCGACGACCATCGTCACCGCAGACCACGACTCGAAGTTGAACTTGCAGTGAGGGCCTTTTGCGGCACCTTCTCAGGTTCATTTCCGTCCTTTGTTGTCTTAACGAGGCTTGCATCTTAACGATTCCGCCCGTCATGACCGTCACCGTTCTCGCCTCCCTCTCGCTGCTTGCGCTGGTCGTGACTGCTCGCCCTTTGATACCAAACTCAAATGACGCACAGCGGACGTAAGCCTCAAATACCCTTCATCAATTTAGAAGCTGCTCACGTTTTTCTTTGTGAACCTTAAGCGATCTGCCGTCTTTAGAAGTGCGAAACGCTGTGCAGTCGGTGTTTGAGTCTCACGTAGGGTAAGGCTGGTTAGTTTGGCTCGTGGGTTTTGTATCTCTTATATTCCGCATATAGGCAACCAGCGGAATGTCTCAATTGCGAGAGCGAGCATGTAGAGCTTCATGTCACCTCTTCTGAAGTACAGAATGCCGTACTCTCCAAGCTGGACGATCTCAATGCCATAAAAGCTCTCGTACCTTTGGACTCCATCGGTCCCCATTCCGAGGATGAGAAGAAACTGTACGAAATGCTCACAAGTGTTGTAGCGTCTGGCCGAACCCCCAGCTTGAATGATATCGACGGGGACGAGCTGGTATCTGCTAACTCCGGTTTAGAAGACCTCAATGAACAAGTTGGCCTTACGACGAATGAAACACGATCGAACAACCCGAACGATCCTTTCGCTGTTGCTGACTCCGACAGCCTCGTTACACTCGGTTTATCCTGCGTGGCTGCGGCATTGGCCCTGACCTGCATTGCTGGCCTGCTTTACCTGCAATATGCTCTCAAGAACAGGTACCCAACTCTCAATATGACACGGAAAGGTCTTCCGCTTGTAGAGAAACAGTCAATTTGTGACGCTTCGACGAATCACTCTGACGACGAATTTGGAGAATACCCTGGAGAGAAATTGGGCCTATTGTTCCTCGATGTGGAAGCCCCGCAACAGGGCTCGGTGCTCATTTCTACGGACGAGACATGTGGTAATGAAAAGGCTGATTATCTCTCTGAAGACGAGGGATTCGACGAACAGAACGAGAAGTTCCATGACGCAGAAAGTTCGATCTACACGCAGCTCAACCCGAGTCTTCCGACGATATCAGTCTCAGAACATCCCGATCCAGACTTCCTCCCCTTACCAAACCTCGAGGTCGCGATACCTTACTCTACACCTCCTCATACCCCTCCCCGAACCCTTCGCCGCATCCCCAGTCACCTCCAGATGCGAGATGGCACTCCTACGTCGCCTCTGAGCAAACCGGCCTGGTCCCTCCGCGCGTCCGATGCACCGGCACTTGGGCTCGCCAGTCCTTCAGCCTCTCCGATGATGCGCGCGCTCTCCCCCCTTCCCGTCTCCCTCCCAACGTCTACCGCTCCGCTTCCAATCCCTGGCGCCTTCATACCCGACGAAGACCAGGCCGTCTCTGCGCGGCCCTCGCCTCGTCGCGCATATCGCGCTCCAGTACCCGAGCTCGACATTGCCTTTGCCATGCAACTTCGTCCCGGATTGGGGCTGGGCTCTGACCCTGCATGGCTCGTCAGGTTTTTGATGGCCATGTTTGGGTGGATGACGGTTCTGATTGGAGGTACCGGGGCAGAACGCCCAATCGCAGAATGATCGCCTAAACACCTATCCACAGTCAACTGTTCACAGTCGTCGAACCCCTTCTTTCCGCCGCTCGACGCCCCATCCACCTTTCGAAGCTCCCACACCTTGCTCCGCACATGTATCCACTTCCGATCCTCTTGTGCAATCATTTTCAACTGTACCTTGTCGCCAACTGTTCCATCCGCCCTTCCACCATCCCTTCGCACTTTCCCCCAGGAATCGTCAACAACTCGCCACCAATTATTGCAACACCACACGCTCATTTTTGCATTTCATACCCCACATAGTGTTACGTCAGTCATTCATACCAACATGTTGTTCGCTGCATCACCACATGGATTCTCGGATCGATCTGGACCATATCCTACTGCACATAGCTGTCGTATAGTTCAGTCCCATAATCTCGTGCTTGGAATTGATTGTTGTTTGATATACAGCCCACGCAATAAGGAGCTTCGTAGTTTCGGGGATATGGTATTCGTTTCAAATTCTGCACCGATCACTTACCAGTGCCGACCTCCGGACTTACACTCACTCCTAGGCTTCTGCAGCACCTCCACCATTCGCCTTTCCTCATTCTCCTCGCCTTCCACTCCCAAATCCGACATGTATTCCCAGCGGGCCGTCTCCGGCAAACTCATCAGCACATTCTCAGCCTGAACCCCGGGCGTCGCGAGACCGAACTTGGTGCCCCGGTCATACACTAGGTTGAACTCGACGTAACGGCCCCGACGCAGCAGTTGCCATCTGCGCTTGCGCTCGTCCGAGGGCGACCCGAGCCGCCGTTCGAGAATGGGCAGGTAGGACGGAACGAACGCGTCGCCGCATGCCTTGATGAACTCGAAGATCTCGCCGGACGTCTGTGGCCGAACGGCAGCAGTGTCTGAGAGCAGAGAGTTCGGCTCGTCGCACAGGTCGTCGAAGCGGATGCCGCCAACGCCTCTGTGCTCCCCTCGGTGTTTGATGAAGAAGTAGTCATCGCATGACTTCTTGAATGCGGGATACAGTTCTGGACCATGCTTATCGCATACAGCTCTGAGGATCTCATGGAAGTGGATAACATCGTCCTCGAAGAGATGATTCGGCGTGAGGTCGGTGATGCCTCCAAACCACTACCCCAATATCTTCGCGTCTGTGTCCCTGGACTCCGTAATCTCACTGTACCGGTAATTTGCGTGAACTGTAGGGGCGCTGGGTTTCTTGGATGAATGGCGAGGCTAATACCCCCCGCGAAGAAGGGGAGGCATCCGGTGTTGCCAGGATTGTACTGCAGGGACGAGTGCTCTGTCGCCATCTGCTTGACCGCCGCGGGTGGGAGCATGCTAGTCTCCCTAGGCAGACCTTTAAATCTTTGATATAAGGTCTGCACTAATTTGACGCCCCTTGGCGGAGGGGGTCAGATAGCCTTTTAGGAAGGCACTTTTACCGTCACTTTCCATCTCCTCCCGCACCTCAACGAGCACAACGGGGGCGTGCAGCTTCTCAGAAGGCTCATCAGCCTGCTGGTACTTGCACTGGCCCATCTTCAGCGTATAGAGACAAGTCCTGCCGCAAGCGGGCTTGTCAGGTGCCTTCCTAAAAAGGCTATTGGACCCCATCTGCCAGGGGGCGTCAAATTGGTACAGACTAGGAGCATGCCATGGATCATAGAAATGTTCACGCCTGCATTTTCGAGGACGGAGCTTGGATGGTCTGGTGCGGTAAAGGTACACGAGACACCTCGCCCGCAGGACGGTGCACAATGAAAAGAGACTGGACGCACGCTCAAAATTAAAATTCCTCAAATTAGTTGCAATGATCTTGCCAGTGCCCTCTCAGCGCTGGCAGTGGGACTCTTAGATCTAGAGCGACAAGTCCGAGGGCGAATGGGAAGTGGGGGATTACGTGAGTAACCACAGCACCTTCCCCATCTGGAGCGCTCCCGAGTTTGATCGGCCGATAACACGTGGTTTCGCTAGAGCCGGCGGGCGCTTCACTGCTCAATGCCGTCAACTCCGAGTCTGAATTCAAGTGACTGGCTGCTCTATACTCTAACCTTGCTCTACCTCCCGGTTTCTGCTCTCTTTGCGACAGTTGAGTCTCTGGCACCTGTGCTCACTGGTGGATAAGCAGTCAGAGTATGCTCAGAATCGTGAAAAGCTGTCGAAAGACATGTCGTCTACCATCCACACGGCAATTACACTGGACCCCTCAACGGCGAAGAGAGTTGTTCAACCCGGATGAGGTTGAGCGTGCTTCAGACGAGGTGGACGTTTGCATTGTCGGGGGTGGACCCGCAGGAATCAGTGCGGCTATTCGGCTCAAGCAGCTCGAGCAGGAGAAGGGGAAGGAAGTGCGAGTAGTCGTTCTTGAGAAGGGCGCGGAAGTCGGTGAGTGTTCAGCACGATGTTTATAAGTGCTTGAGTATACTCACAAGCATTACAGGCTCGCACATACTTTCTGGCGCGGTGATTGAACCTCGAGCTTTGAATGAACTACTGCCAGATTGGAGGTCATTACCAGACCATCCGCTGAAGCAACCTGCGGGCGAAAGCTACATGCGGTTCCTCACCGAAACTCGTTCCTTCCCAATACCGCACCCTCCACAAATGTCCAACAAGGGCAACTACATTGTATCTCTTTCTCGTGTAACTGCATGGTTAGCCGGCATCGCTGAAGAGATGGGTGTAGAAATCTATCCGGGCTTCGCAGGCGCAGGTCTTGTATATGGCGAGGACGGCGGTGTTCACGGTGTGCGGACCAACGAAATAGGACTGGACAGGCAAGAGCGAATGAAGGACTCCTTCGAACCTGGGATGGAATTCCGTGCAAAGGTCACCCTTCTTGCTGAAGGTGCTCATGGATCCCTGTCCAAAGAAGCCATTCGGAGGTACGGCCTCCGAGAAGGAAAGGATCCTCAGACCTACGGCATTGGTGTGAAGGAAGTGTGGAGAGTGGATCCCAGCAAGTACCGTGCAGGAGAAGTGGTGCACACTATGGGCTGGCCATTGGACTGGCGTACGTATGGCGGTGGTTGGGTCTACCATATGAACGACGGGCTCGTATCCTTTGGGTTGGTCATTGGCTTGGACTATGCCAACCCATACTTGAGCCCGTACAGGGAACTACAGGTACGGCCTCTCAGCTATTTAATACGTCGCAGGCTGACCGGTATTACAGCGCATGAAACACCACCCCTACTTCCGAGATCTTCTCTCTGGAGACTCGAGCCGAATAGCGTATGGCGCCCGCACGCTGAACGAAGGCGGCCTCCAGTCCGTCCCAAGCTGAACTTCCCAGGTGGCGCACTCATTGGCTGCTCCGCGGGCTTCGTCAACGTCGCAAAGATTAAGGGCACCCATAATGCCATGAAGAGCGGTATGCTCGCTGCTGAAGCCGCGTACGACGCCATCCACGAGAACGACGCGCAGGAGGGCAAGGCGACGGACCTCGGCAAGTACGACCAGGACCTGCGCAGCAGCTGGGTGTACGACGACCTGCACGAGGTGCGAAACCTCCGGCCGTCGTTCAACACGAGTCTCGGCATCTGGGGCGGGATGGCATACTCGGGCGTGGACAGTATGTTCCTGAAGGGCCGCACGCCGTGGACGTTCCGCAACAACTCGGGTAAGAGCGACGCCGCGCATACGAAGCCTGCGCGCGAGTGCACGCCCATCGAATACCCGCCATTCCAGCCGCCGCTGTCGACGGACCTCCTCACGAGCTTGGCGCTAACTGGTACAAATCATGCGGAAGACCAGCCGGTGCATCTGCGGGTGCGAAGGTACACGAAGGCAAAGAACACGGCGGGCAAGGAAGGCCAGACCGTGACACCTCCCGCAAAGGAGACCTTCGTGGAAGGCCCTGAGGTGCGAAGGGAGCACACGCGTGTAAATGTTGACGATTATGCTGGTCTACTCGGCCGGGCATGTCCTGCGCAAGTCTACGAGTACGTCGAGGATGAGGCGGCACAAGGCACCGAAGGCGACGGTTGGGGTGGTAAGAAGCTTGTGATCAACTCTCAGGTACGTATCTACATCCTAAGTTGAATGAACTGTCCGTAACACTTACTGTCATCAGAACTGCATTCACTGCAAGCTCTGCGACATCAAGGTACCTACCCAAGATATCACCTGGACCGTGCCAGAGGGCGGAGGCGGACCCAAGTACAGTGCGTAGATTGGCTATGTCTATTTTGCAAAGTAGCTGACATCGTCTTCAGCCATCACATAGTGTGCTCGCGAATGGTACGAAGGCCGGAGTCAACTTGGTCGAGTGTAATTCTTGGTTTTCTCCATGTTTGCACATTCGCTCGAACATAGTATCCCGGATTGCGACGCTGCAACGCAGCCGATATTGGACCATAGCATTCTATATCATTGTCCCGTGGTTCTCAACAACGTACACCTAGTAA
>JAKOGH010000826.1:0-29553 GCA_024811115.1 Terana coerulea
CCGAGCCTAATCGCGTGCCCTCTTCTACCGCGGCCTCGGCTTCCTGAGATGGATGCGAGCGCTTGTAAAGCTCTGCGATGAATTCCGTTGTGTTGAATAGTACGGGGAACCAGCCTATCCATGCACTAACGGAGGTTATAGGGGAGAAATCTGCGACAAGTTAAGCACACTTACAAAAATTGAATAAAGCACTACATAACGTCAGTCAGGTCAGATACGCACCCCATATGAAAATAAAGATGACTCACAATTTGCTTAATTGTACTTGGTAACGTCCGTATATTGGAGAAGATCTGCGCAACTCCTTCTTCAAACCCACATTGGTTTTTCTTTGGCATTATCAGCATTCACGGCTGAAAATAGAGGAATCAATCGCGCACTTCGAGCTAACCACGACTCTTTCTTTGGTGCAGTACGCTGTGACACCATGCGTGAACACGAGCAGAAAGGACCCAACGACGGAGAGAACTTCGAGCTCAGTGTTCCCAAGAAATGGGAGGACCTTCGTCATGTCCACATTTCCTCTGCAGAGCGAGAGTCAGTGCTGAGGTGACAGTCTGGGACAGTAGGCGTACACGAAATACCCCGCTACGCTACCAAACCCTAGCATACGAGCGGCCCACGCATTCCCGTCTGGCTGATCAGACGCTGGTAGGGTATCCACAAGAAGAGCTCGATCCACGGCTTGCACTGTCGCATTATTCAATGTCTTATAAGTGTAATAGTGAATCTTGGCCCACCAGCATTGATTGAGAAATCAATCGTAAATATGGCAAAGATTGCCATACATATCGTCAGAACGCCGTGCTAAGCCAATAACCGTTCGTTGAGACTGGACTAGAGCAAACTGCTTAAAGTCTTGATTCACATACCGCAGCTGACCCCACGAAGTGAATATGCTTGCAAATGGTTTGGTGAAGCCAAGCAACAGCATGGCGCACAGGCAAATCATAACTCCGGCAAGCATGTATGGTCTCCTTCTTCCAAAGCGAGACTTTGAGCTATCCGCCAGTACACCTACATGAAGGTTGAGGCCTCAGTGAGGAAGGACGAGACAATCACGCACCAATGAGGGGCTGAACAATTAACCCAGATATTGGTCCCGCCAGGAAGACCATAGCCACTGCAGATTTTGAGAGGCCTAATGATATGAGGTATGGCGTGCCTACGGACATCCTGAGTTTCAGAGAGTATCAACTTGGAACGACAAGCACACGCACCATACGACATCTCCACCGACCAGAGCACTTGTACCCCCAACAGCCCGACGGTCAGTGCGGGTAGCTGAAGCCATCTTGGACCCAGTATCTTTGACACTCCGGCCAATTGTACATCGTCCGCGTGCCCCCTTCCTCAGCGATTGGTAGCGCAGAAAAGCCCGTCATGAGGCTCCTGTCGGCCAAGTGTGTGTTCAGATTGACATGTATTTCAGAGGTTCGGTGGTTGTTTGCAATCAAGATGCTATGGGGCAGTGTACCGTAGAGTATAGAATAGCCCAGGGTGATGGAGATACAGGGAAGAGAAGAGAGACTGCCGCCTGTAATGGGTGTTTGAACTTGGGTTGAACTGAGACCAGCTGCGCTGTGCCCAGCCTGGTGACGTCTCAAACGCTCGCGGTCAAGCTTCGGGCGTTTGTGACCTCGCGCGTCAATGGCACCTAAGTAGGTCTCTCCGTTCCGAGGTAGCGATGTTGATCCGATCATTCGGCTTGTGCCACGTCGTGCTGCTTCCGTTTTGGGCCAGCATGTGGAAAGTCGTGTTTTGCGCGCGACGACCATCGTCACCGCGGACCACGACTCGAAGTTGAACTTGCAGTGGGGCCTTTCGCGGCACCTTCTCAGGCTCATTTCCGTCCTTGGTTATCTCAACGAGGCTCGCATCTTAACGAATCCGCCTGCCATGACTGTCACCGTTCTCGCCTCCTTCTCGCTGCTTGCGCTGGTCGTGACTGCTCGCCCCCTGATACCAAACTCAAATGACGCCGCTCGGACGTAAGCCTCAAGTCTTCATCAATTTAGAAACTGCTCATGTTTTTCTTTGCGAACATTAAGCGATCTGCCGTCTTTGGAAGTGCGAAACGCTGTGCAGTCGGTATTTGAGTCTCGCGTAGAGTAAGTCAGTCAATTTGGCTCGTGGGCTTTGTGTCTCTTATTCCGTATATAGGCAACCAGCGGAATGTCTTAATTGCGAGAACGAGCATGTAGAGCTTCATGTCACCTCTGCCGAAGTACAGAACGCCGTACTCTCCAAGCTGGACAATCTCCATGCCCTAAAAGCTCTCGTACCTTTGGACTCCATTGGTCCCCACTCCGAGGATGAGAAGAAACTCTACGAAATGCTCACAAGTGTCGTGGCGTCTGGCCGAACCCCCAGCTTGAACGATATCGACGGGGACGAGCTGGTACCCGCCAACTCCGGTCTAGAAGACCTCAGTGAACGAGTTGGCCTTACGATGAATGAAACACGGCCCAACAACCCGAACGATCCTTTTGCTGTTGTTGACTCCGGCAGCCTTGTTACACTCGGTTTATCCTGCGTGGCTGCGGCATTGGCCCTGACCTGCATTGCTGGCCTGCTTTACCTGCAATATGCTCTCAAGAGCATGTACCCAACTCTCAATATGACATGGGAAGGTCTTCCGCGTGCAGAGAAACAGCCAATTTGTGAAGCTTCGACAAATCACTCCGACGACGAATCTGGAGAACATCCTGGAGAGAAACTGGGCCTATTGTTCCTGGATGTGGAAGCCCCGCAACAGGGCTCGGTTGTCATTTCTACGGACGAGACATGCAGTAATGAAAAGGTTAATTATCTTTCTGAAGACGAGGAATTCGATGAACAGAGCGAGAAGTTCCACGACGCAGAAACTTCATTCTATACGCAGCTCAACCCGAGTCTTCCGACCATATCAGTCTCAGAACATCCCGATCCAGACCTCCTCCCCTTGCCAAACTTCGAGGTCTCGACACCCTACTCTACACCTCCTCATACCCCTCCCAGAACCCTTCGCCGCATCCCCAGTCACCTCCAGATGCGAGATGGGACTCCTACGTCGCCTCTGAGCAAACCGGCCTGGTCCCTCCGTGCGTCCGATGCGCCGGCACTCGGGCTCGCCAGTCCTTCAGCCTCTCCGATGATGCGTGCGCTCTCTCCCCTTCCTGTCTCCCTCCCAACGTCTACCACTCCGCTTCCAATCCCTGGTGCCTTCATACCCGATGAAGAGCAGGCCGTCTCTGCGCGGCCTACGCCTCGTCGCGCGTATCGCGCTCCAGTGCCCGAACTCGACATTGCCTTTGCCATGCAGCTTCGTCCCGGGTTGGGTCTGGGCTCCGATCCTGCGTGGCTCGTCAGGTTTTTGATGACCATGTTTGGGTGGATGACGGTTCTCATTGGAGGCACCGGGGGCAGGACGCCTAATCGGAGAATGATTGCCTAAACACCTATCCACAGTCATTCACAGTCGTTGAACCCCGTCTTTCCGTTCCTCGACGCCCCATCCACCCTTCGAAGCTCAACCACACCTTGCTCCGCACATGTATCCACTTCCGATCCTCTTGTGCAATCAATTTCAACTGCACCTTGTCGCCAACTGTTCCATCCGCCTTTCCGCCATCTCTTCGCACTTTTCCCCAGCAATGTCAACAACTCGCCACTTATTATTGCAACACCACACTCTCATTTTTGCATTTCATACCCCACACAGCGTCACGTCAGTCATTCATACCAACATGTTGTTCGCTGCATCACCACATGGATTCTCGGATCGCTCTGGACCATATCCTACTGCACATAGCTGTCGTATAGTTCAGTCCCGTAATCTCATCCTTGGAATTGATTGTTGTTTGATATACAGCCCACGCAATACGGAGCTTGGTAGTTTCGGGGATATAGCATTCGTTACAAGTTCTGCACCGATCACTTACCAGTGCCGACCCCTGGACTTACACTCACTCCCTCGGCTTCTGCAGCACCTCCACCATTCGCCTTTCCTCACTCTCCTCGCCTTCCACTCCCATATCCGACATGTATTCCCAGCGGACCGTCTCTGGCAAACTCATCAACACATTCTCGGCCTGAACCCCGGGTGCCGCGAGACCGAACTTGGTGCCCCGGTCATACACTAAGTTGAACTCAACGTAACGACCCCGACGCAGCAATTGCCACCTGCGCTTGCGCTCGTCCGAGGGCGACCCGAGCCGCCATTCGAGAACGGGCAGGCAGGACGGAACGAAGGCGTCGCCGCACGCCTTGATGAACTCGAAGATCTCGTCGGACGTCTGTGGCCGAACGGCAGCATTGTCTAAGAGCAGAGAGTTCGGCTCGTCGCACAGGTCGTCGAAGCGAATGCCGCCAACGCCTTTGTGCTCCCCTCGGTGTTTGATGAAGAAGTAGTCATTGCATGACTTCTTGAATGCGGGATACAGTTCTGGACCATGCTTATTGCATACAGCTCTGAGGATCTCATGGAAGTGGATAACATCGTCTTCGAAGAGATAATTCGGCGTGAGGTCGGTGATGCCTCCAAACCACCACCCCAATATCTTCGCGTCTGTGTCCCTGGACTCCGTAATCTCGCAGTACCGGTAATTTGCGTGAACTGTAGGGGCGCTGGGGTTTCTTGCATGAATGACGAGGCTAATACCCCCGCAAAGAAGGGGAGGCATCCGGTGTTGCCAGGATTGTACTGCAGGGACGAGTGCTCTGTCGCCATCTGCTTGACCGCCGCGGGTGGGAGCATGCTAGTCTCCCTAGGCAGACCTTTAAATCTTTGATATAAGGTCTGCACTAATTTGACGCCCCTTGGCAGAGGGGGATAGCCTTTTAGGAAGGCACTTTTACCGTCACTTTCCATCTCCTCCCGCACCTCAGCGAGCACAACGGGGACGTACAGCTTCTCAGAAGGCTTCATGAGCCTGCTGGTACTTGCACTGGCCCATCTTCAGCGTACAGAGACAACTCCTCCCGCAAGCGGGCCTGTCCGGGTGCCTTCCTAAAAGGCTATTGGACCCCATCTGCCAGGGGGCGTCAAATTGGTACAGACTAGGAGCATGCCATGGATCATAGAAATGTTCACGCCTGCATTTTCGAGGACGGAGCTTGGATGGTCTGGTGCGGTAAAGGTACACGAGACACCTCGCCCGCAGGACGGTGCACAATGAAAAGAGACTGGACGCACGCTCAAAATTAAAATTCCTCAAATTAGTTGCAATGATCTTGCCAGTGCCCTCTCAGCGCTGGCAGTGGGACTCTTAGATCTAGAGCGACAAGTCCGAGGGCGAATGAGAAGTGGAGAATTACGTGAGTAACCACAGCACCTTCCCCATCTGGAGCGCTCCCGAGTTTGATCGGCCGATAACACGTGGTTTCGCTAGAGCCGGCGGGCGCTTCACTGCTCAATGCCGTCAACTCCGAGTCTGAATTCAAGTGACTGGCTGCTCTATACTCTAACCTTGCTCTACCTCCCGGTTTCTGCTCTCTTTGCGACAGTTGAGTCTCTGGCACCTGTGCTCACTGGTGGATAAGCAGTCAGAGTATGCTCAGAATCGTGAAAAGCTGTCGAAAGACATGTCGTCTACCATCCACACGGCAATTACACTGGACCCCTCAACGGCGAAGAGAGTTGTTCAACCCGGATGAGGTTGAGCGTGCTTCAGACGAGGTGGACGTTTGCATTGTCGGGGGTGGACCCGCAGGAATCAGTGCGGCTATTCGGCTCAAGCAGCTCGAGCAGGAGAAGGGGAAGGAAGTGCGAGTAGTCGTTCTTGAGAAGGGCGCGGAAGTCGGTGAGTGTTCAGCACGATGTTTATAAGTGCTTGAGTATACTCACAAGCATTACAGGCTCGCACATACTTTCTGGCGCGGTGATTGAACCTCGAGCTTTGAATGAACTACTGCCAGATTGGAGGTCATTACCAGACCATCCGCTGAAGCAACCTGCGGGCGAAAGCTACATGCGGTTCCTCACCGAAACTCGTTCCTTCCCAATACCGCACCCTCCACAAATGTCCAACAAGGGCAACTACATTGTATCTCTTTCTCGTGTAACTGCATGGTTAGCCGGCATCGCTGAAGAGATGGGTGTAGAAATCTATCCGGGCTTCGCAGGCGCAGGTCTTGTATATGGCGAGGACGGCGGTGTTCACGGTGTGCGGACCAACGAAATAGGACTGGACAGGCAAGAGCGAATGAAGGACTCCTTCGAACCTGGGATGGAATTCCGTGCAAAGGTCACCCTTCTTGCTGAAGGTGCTCATGGATCCCTGTCCAAAGAAGCCATTCGGAGGTACGGCCTCCGAGAAGGAAAGGATCCTCAGACCTACGGCATTGGTGTGAAGGAAGTGTGGAGAGTGGATCCCAGCAAGTACCGTGCAGGAGAAGTGGTGCACACTATGGGCTGGCCATTGGACTGGCGTACGTATGGCGGTGGTTGGGTCTACCATATGAACGACGGGCTCGTATCCTTTGGGTTGGTCATTGGCTTGGACTATGCCAACCCATACTTGAGCCCGTACAGGGAACTACAGGTACGGCCTCTCAGCTATTTAATACGTCGCAGGCTGACCGGTATTACAGCGCATGAAACACCACCCCTACTTCCGAGATCTTCTCTCTGGAGACTCGAGCCGAATAGCGTATGGCGCCCGCACGCTGAACGAAGGCGGCCTCCAGTCCGTCCCCAAGCTGAACTTCCCAGGTGGCGCACTCATTGGCTGCTCCGCGGGCTTCGTCAACGTCGCAAAGATTAAGGGCACCCATAATGCCATGAAGAGCGGCATGCTCGCTGCTGAAGCCGCGTACGACGCCATCCACGAGAACGACGCGCAGGAGGGCAAGGCGACGGACCTCGGCAAGTACGACCAGGACCTGCGCAGCAGCTGGGTGTACGACGACCTGCACGAGGTGCGAAACCTCCGGCCGTCGTTCAACACGAGTCTCGGCATCTGGGGCGGGATGGCATACTCGGGCGTGGACAGTATGTTCCTGAAGGGCCGCACGCCGTGGACGTTCCGCAACAACTCGGGTAAGAGCGACGCCGCGCATACGAAGCCTGCGCGCGAGTGCACGCCCATCGAATACCCGCCATTCCAGCCGCCGCTGTCGACGGACCTCCTCACGAGCTTGGCGCTAACTGGTACAAATCATGCGGAAGACCAGCCGGTGCATCTGCGGGTGCGAAGGTACACGAAGGCAAAGAACACGGCGGGCAAGGAAGGCCAGACCGTGACACCTCCCGCAAAGGAGACCTTCGTGGAAGGCCCTGAGGTGCGAAGGGAGCACACGCGTGTAAATGTTGACGATTATGCTGGTCTACTCGGCCGGGCATGTCCTGCGCAAGTCTACGAGTACGTCGAGGATGAGGCGGCACAAGGCACCGAAGGCGACGGTTGGGGTGGTAAGAAGCTTGTGATCAACTCTCAGGTACGTATCTACATCCTAAGTTGAATGAACTGTCCGTAACACTTACTGTCATCAGAACTGCATTCACTGCAAGCTCTGCGACATCAAGGTACCTACCCAAGATATCACCTGGACCGTGCCAGAGGGCGGAGGCGGACCCAAGTACAGTGCGTAGATTGGCTATGTCTATTTTGCAAAGTAGCTGACATCGTCTTCAGCCATCACATAGTGTGCTCGCTCTTAGTCGAATGGTACGGGAGGCCGGAGTCAACTTGGTCGAGTGTAATTCTTGGTTTTCTCCATGTTTGCACATTCGCTCGAACATAGTATCCCGGATTGCGACGCTGCAACGCAGCCGATATTGGACCATAGCATTCTATATCATTGTCCCGTGGTTCTCAACAACGTACACCTAGTAAATATTCTGGTGCCTATGAGGTAATTGAGCACTGTCATTGGGATGAACGTCTAGCATGACTCGTGGTCATAGTCCTAACATTAGCCTTTATGTAAAATATCACAGAATGTTATACAACAGGTGGACTCCATGTCCTCCGAGATAATAGGTGTACAAACTCGGTACCTGACCTTCGACTCGGACCGTCTATTCGCCATCCAACCAGGTCAACAGTGCGCTATTCTGATATCGGATCAGCCTCCGGCACACCTTCCGCAGCTACCGCCGTCGTAGTACCCAGCGAGCTCGCCCCTATGAGTGATGTTCGCCGGGGTTTCCGAGCCATAGGACTCGAGCGTCGAGAAGACGAAGGGGTTCCTGCCGGACTACCTCGCCCTCGCGCTGCCCCACCTAAGCTACCTGCTCTCGCCAGAGTAGAGCCAACCGGAGTTGCTGTGCCGCTGCCAGCGTTCGCATTCGTTGAACTTGAAGCGGCTGGTGACTTGATGCGGAGGACTCTGATCATAACCCATCCTAGCCAGGTCGCCTCGTAGGCAGCGCGCTCGCGCTCTTCTCGCACTCGCTCGAACTTGTTGCGGTAGCGTTCGTAGGAGTCGCGGAACGAGCGGTCCACTCGCGACGAGAAGATGAGTTCGCCACGGGGATTGGAGGAGGGTGGGATGGGGGTTATGGGCACAGAGGTGCTGCGCTTATCTGGGCGATTTGGCGAAGGTGTGCGACGTTTCCCTTCTGTGTCTATCGTAGGTGGTGGCGAAGGCGGTGTGCGGGCAAATAATGCTGAGAAAGGATTAAACGGCAGCTTGGAGCGTAATGGGAGTTGGCGAACGTTCAGGTACATGTTCAGGTTCCGAAGAGCCTTATTGGCATGTGGTACGTATCTTGGACAAACGTGAGCTGAAGCGTCGTCACATACACAGCGCAGACCGACACTCACTTGTTCGCATACCCAATCTTCTCCGCATACAACCCACTCAAGAAGAACAGAGCAAGCGTGGTCACAGAGACACACAACAGTCCTAAGGCGAGGAACGGATGCACTTTGACGTCGACATTAGGGCCATAGATGTCCGGCAGTATCCGTCGCAGCAGCCATGTATACGGTAAGGAGAGAAAATTGCTTTGCAGAACGACTTCTGAGAGAAGGAATGCGATGATGAGGAGCAGCTGGGCAAGAAACACTGCCGACCGACCGTTAGCCTGCTGGGATGGGAGGAAGCTGGCCGGAGCACCCACGCTGATAGCGATGCTTTCTACGGTTTAGACTGGCTGCATTAGACTTCAAACGCTCTTCGAATAAGAGCAGATCTCGATAAGTCCCGGAGTCGTTGGGTGGATGGTACGAGCCGTTCTTTGGGATGGAAGTGAGCCGAGGTGGCATATAACTTGACAGGCAGTGAACAGTTCAGTTTCAGATTGCCTCAGCTATGCGTTTGAGGGTCCTGACGGCAGTACAGGTGGAGAATTGGGCCTACGTAGAGAGGAGGTGGTAGTAGAGGACAGACCGCCGCGGAGCTTACGGGCGAAACACGCGCACTCCAGATTGATCGCAAGTAGCGCCATGCACCTTGCTTTGACCGTACACGTGAAAACACCTCGAGCTCAACTTTGTCAGGACTGGCTTGGAACTGGCATTCAAGATCAAAAATAGAGAGATATAGTAGGAAAATTATTACAAATGGTAGGATGATGATGTAGGATTAAATGGCGCAAGATTATATGTCGTCGTACTTGAGACTGATCAATGACAGTTAACGTGAACTTAGGACCTGGGTTTGCACTCTTTCTTATGCCCTTGTGCCCAATGTGCCTACTCCACGATTCAGCGATGTATGCTTCCAGAATGCCTCAGTGCCAGACTCACCCGTTGGCAAGACCGAGAGCAGTAATGTCTCTGCTTGCAACCGCTGCACGCCTTGAGGTTGTTCGGGCTGCCGCAATTGGCACATGCTGAATTTCCAGGACGGTCTGTGCGCCTGTCTGACACGCCTTCCTGCAAAACTGTTCCAGTGGGGATGCCGTATTCGTCGACCAGTGGGGTGTTCACGAGCGTTTGTCCCTTCTTTACTGACGCGGCGCCGATACTGTGCTTATCCCAGTCCGAAGAAAACGGCACAACAAATTGCTTCGCGGCGTTGGTGACGGAGGCTTTAGAGTCTAGGGCAATTCGAACAGCTTGTTGGGCGTCCCGGATAGAGAAGTGGTCGAAATCGAAGTTCGCGGTGTAGCGCTGCTGAGAGTAGCCAGGCGAGTCAAACATTTTATCCAAAGCTTCCTTGCGTCCTTTTGCGCTCTTGTCGGCATCCTTAAGGAGATCGGACCACTCGTACGAGCTAATACCGTCAGGTGGATGCGCCCCCGCGCCGTCTAGGACCGTTACAGCACCTGTACTGTCTTGTATTGATGCTATACTTTCGACCTGTGCGTTACCAATAAAGTGAGTGAAGCAATGGCTTTCAAGTAAACCTTCTCACCTTGATGACAAATAGCCAGTGATCACCGAAGTCGTATTCATACCCCATTGTGTCTTCAGGGCTCTGCATAATGTGAGCAATGGTCCACCTGGGAAGGGTCAGAACCTGGAACAGGCCTTAGTTGGCAGTCTATCATGCGTACTTGTCATCTGGGATAAACGCATAGCCCATCCCGTCGATATGCATCATATCGACGGAAGTCGAACCCTGTGGCAGGCAGCGTCAACTCGTGATGACAAGCTCTGAAACGATGAGTTCAACCTTAGGACCGAAAATTGCACCGTCCTTGAAATCGGTAAACACGTGGGAGTGCAGGTTTCGGACGCTACATGAGTAACATCAGCCGGACTGCATCAGGGAAAACCTCCTCACTTAATTAGCCTTTAAATAGGACTATTTGACCCTATTTGGGAAAATAGTGAAATAGGTAATTTAGGGCCCAGTAGTAAGGTTGCCATCGGGTCTGCAGTTATTTGGCCCTATTTTACCATGAAATAACACCTATTATTCGTTATTTAAGAGTCTTTGTGCCGCTGCATTCTGCAGTTCAGTCCTTCCAACGCGAAAGTGATTTAAAACCAGTGTGATTCTCTACAGTACAAGACACTGACTACATTACAGTAGTTAATACATCCCAGCGAAAAGGGGCGCACCTGTGCCCTGCAACCACATCTGGCTTCAACCTCCATGCGATCAGCATGCGTGCAAGCGCAGCCTCAAGCACAGACATCACAGCCTGATACGCCGTGAAGTTCTCCTCCTCCTTTGCCTGCTCACCCTCGTCCTCCGTGTTGATGACACCCAGGACGCCCGGGAATCCCCACCGCGCAAGCCACTATGGTGGCAATGTGGTATGCGTACGGGACGTTCACGCCCATGCACTTGCGACCAGCGGCCTTGAGCTTGACCTAGAGCGTGTCAAGCAGGCCTGCGACGACGCCGTCTTCGCAGTTGCGGTCCCTCGTCAGCATTCATCCATCACTCAGGCAAAGCCGACACGCACCTATTGTAGCACGTGATGGAGAGCGTGGCGTACAATGCGTCCCGCACAAGGGGCTGCTCAAGCTCGGCGGGCGACATCCACATGGCGAGCATGCCCGCCACATGCGGCGCACATTTATCAGCCATGAGGCCTGCGCGGCCCACGACGAGGTGTAGCGCGTCGTGAAGGCTGAGGACATCAGCCTTCACTAGCGCGGCGTACTTGCCCAAGCTATCACTCCATCAGCTATACGAGAGACTTCTAGCGGACGAAAGAGGACGCACCTGTGCCCCACAACCGCATCCAGCTTCAAGCCCCACGCGATGAACATCCACGCAAGTGCAACCCGGTTTTGTCTTGGTCTTGGTGGGCTTCTCTAACTCGGCTCTGTTGTGTCTCCGCTCTGTCGCTTCAGTTCTCGTCGTCCTAGGTCTACCGTAGCGTGCTCTTTATCTCTGGCTTTAGCGGGTAGGCTTACCTGTGCACACAAATGTCTTGCTTTGGACGTGCGCAAACAGCGCAGTTTTCAACGTGTGCACCACTTTGTTGACAGTTGAGCCGGCGGCGGTGAGCCGGAAGCGCATTGCCTGGCGCTGCGCGGTCGCGGTGTACGCCGCGTGGGCGAGGGCATGCGGAGCCAGCGGCAGGTTTAAGAGTGCGCGATGTACATGGCGCGCTGCGCCTTAAGTGCTCCCTTGCTGTCCGCCGCGAACCCGACAACTATGCCACAGTTGTATAGTGTGTCACTCACCTGTGTCATGCTTATGCTGTCTCACTGTGCTTGATGCAGTGAGACCCTACGGCATGTGAACGAAGTCGCACATTGCGAACAGATAAGAGGAGTGCACCTTCGGGCTGTGTGTACTTGAACACACGGTGGTGGTAGGAGAGAGAGAAGACATCTGCGAAGTCTTGCGACTCTGCGATGCACAGTGGGGCTGATGAGGTAATCCGGCATTTGCCGAAGCGCCAACAAGCGTTGGTATGCATGAGGCGTCTATGAGTATGACGACTCACGAGCAAAATCCTGGCAAAGGGCATCCGCAACGTTCAGTAAGCAATTTATTCCACCTTCCATGTAAGTCTGTTCTTACATTATCATGAGTCTCTTACAGTGTTATGGATAGTGTTAAGAATTCATTAAGCTGTACTTAATAGCTGCAGAATAGGAGAAATAGCTACGTGAGTAAATGAGGTGAGAATTAGTCGAAATTTATTAGTCTTATAGCTGAAATAGGTCGTAATAGGAAGTATAGGTAAAATAGACCTAATTTAGACCTATTTAGCTTGGGAGGTTTTTCCTGATGTGCGACATGTCTGTGGTCAACAAGGGTGCACTCACAGCCCAAATAGTGGCTTCATAACCTTGTCGGAGAATACAGACAGCGTGATGCCACCCGAAACTTTCACGCTCCTCCAGATCCTCGGGCCCATTTGATGCTTTGGTTTTGGCATATGCTCGATATGGATATGCAGGGTGTAGTCGCGTTTGCGAAGGTCGGCGAGATCCACGGCGCTCAAAGCAGCTGTCTATTGTAGATGTGATGCGTGCGCAGGAGGTCAAGGGCGCAGAAGCATACCTTCTTATCTATCAGGGCGTTGACAAACTGCAGTTCCGGAGTTGGAAATGGACTTGAGAAGTACATAAACTGAATATCCATCTATACGAGTGGCCATCAGGGGCGACCAAATGGGCAACAACGATTACACCGACCTTGCGTTGCATCACCCTCATGTAGTCTGGTATCAGAGCCCTCCTGATCGGATCCCCACTAGAATTTTGTGAGCATAAATCCTTATTCACAGGCTTGGAAGACTCATACGGGTAAAATGCCCCAGGATTTTAATCCTGCCGTCAAGACACTTATATTGTCTGAAGTCCTTCGGGTCTAGTCCCATCATTAAGCCTTATCTTCTAGTATAGCCCGTACATCAAACTCACCCTCCCAGAGTATTTCATCCAATCCAAATCCAGCGTCCTGGAAGAGGAACTTGACATATTTTGGCATCCGGAGTTGGCCGCGAGGAGTGACACGGCGAGGATCTGCGGCGTTGATCCTGCCATCCCCTGGGTTCGGGCCTACCGTAAGGTTCATTCTACGCCTATGACACGACTGGGTTAGTAGAGGGACGTGGTGGTGGTCGCAATTCAAGATTGTGCTGTGTGGCGCGGAGCCTAAAATGCATGGACAGTGTGACTGTTACAGTCACATCCCGATCGGTGGCCTGCGGTGGCCACTGCAGTTGTTTCAACAACGTCAAAGGTGCATAGGAAGATATGCTCACAAAGCATAAGAGATCGCACGTGTAGACTTAGCTCACAGCGCCTCGTAGTCCAGCCTGGGAACCACAGCTGTCAGCGAAGCTGGTAAGCATTGGTCACAACTTCACGCCACAAAGGCCGTGGCCGGACCGTGTCAGAAAACCGCACTGGGAGGGCTATGCTTAAGCGTGTTCATACCCCTAGGGAGTTTTTCAGGTTGGGTTCCCAAGCGTCTCGGACGCTGCGCTCAGCATTTTCGGACCAAAGACCGATCCTGCTAGCCAGCTACTACGCCTAGAACACAGAAATATAATTTATAATAAGAATACTGATACACAACACACCTAAAACCCAAAGAGACCCAAAGTCCACTGCTCACGACATAGATACTTCGCGGTCGATTAGCTACCTCACCCGCTCATCGCTCATGGTAGGGATTGATGATGTCTTTCCCGTATTTTCGCAGCTCGTCGAGAGCGGGTTCGTCACCGTCCACCTCTTCGGCGAGCCTTTCCGCTCTCCGCTGGGACGTGTCCCTTCCCAGTAGCCACGTAATTTCCAGGAGTCCCAAAGTGCCTACAGGGTGTCTAGCCTTCTCGGGATGCCGAGGCTGTCTAATGACTGTGATTGCGATCAACAGCATAGCTGTAGATACACCGAAGGCGAGCCATGGCTAATCAAGGATAATTAGCATGCGTATAGGGTGTGGGCTGAAGTGTACTCACGCCGTCTTGATTTATCTAGGGAAAGTGTTAGAATTGCGTCTGGATCTCAACGGAGTTCGGCAGCTTACCAGCACTGAGTCCGTACTTGCGTCCGCATCATAGCCGACCCAGTCATCGGCGTCGGAGCTGGTAAGGATCGAACGTATCGCCGCTGCAACACCCACCAGTCAGTGTTCAGCGCACTATGTTGTATACGCAACTATCTCTTACCACGCCAGAAGACCGTCGCAATCAGAGCCACCAATGTACATTTCGAGGTCCATGAGATTGATATGCTGGACGACCGGCCTGTAATATCCCAGAGCCTCCATACCGATGCTATGATCCCACGACAAATTAGACCAGAGTAAACACACGGCATGAGCATGACAACGTACTCCTCGAGGAGAGAAGGGGTGTATGTGAGATTCGTGTCGGAGTTCCCTATCTGAAAGAATTGCGGTGTATGGCTTGGAGGTGAAAGCGACGGAAAAGATCCAATCTACGAAAGGGATCCTCAGTTAGGCAGTCAGGAAATACAAGCACTCGGACAGCACATACGAGAGCAAGGGTCGAATCTTCCGTGGGCGGCGATATCACAGGCAAGGTCGAGTTGCCGTCCCACTCTATCTTGTACCGTGGAAAGTAGTCGGTGTCGACATATCGCGCGTAGGTGTCAAAGAGTATGTTGGCATGAGGCGCTTCAACGTTACATGCCATAACGTATACAGAGGAAATAGCAGCTGCACAGAGATATGAGCGACACTCAAGTAGCTGATACACGGGAGCACCTACCGCAGTCCGCCGATACACTGCAATCGTACGGATAGACCGTCGGTGAAAGACTGATAGCGTCGGCTGAAAAGCCGTTGCTGTCAATCACTTTCATCGTTGACGCTACAATCATGGTTGGCGGTGGGGTAGCATCCGACGAGCCATTTCGCCACACTGCGGGCCGGATGTTGAGTGATCGCGCGGCTGGGAGAGCACGTCTACGAGTTAGCCGTCATGACAAGAGATACAAGTCTTCGACAGAACGCGTACTTGGTGCGATTACGACATCCTCCAGGTCGTCGTGAACATGGACTGTAAAGGCCGAGGTTGTCGCATTGAACGCTACCTGTTGTGCATTGGGTAGCTTCTGGCAGCTTGCTACGAATGCGGTAGCACTGATAGAAACGTCTTGGGTGCCTGTCTGGTAGAAGTTCGGGACATCATATACGATCGAGCCCTGCAATCCGTTCGTTGTTGGCAGAAGCATTCGACCTGGCGTCCAAACCAACGGAATGATGTCTATGCTCGGAAAAGCCTCCCTAAGTCTAGCACAGCTCAATAAAGTCGGAAATAGGCCATCCAAAGTGAGAAAGACTTACTGAACTGTGTCGTTCCCAATGAACTTCAGCTTCCCGGTGATCTTGTCATAGCTAGAACTATGACCAGTGATCACCGTGAAGGTGAACAAATGAGAAGCGATGCTGCTCAAAGCCAAGATCCCGCCCAAGTAGAGCAAAATGCACAGTACCAGGCCCGCAGCAGCGAGGTCCTGTCTCCGATGAGGATTACGACGACGGAGAACGTCCTTGCATCTCCAAATCACAGGGACGGCTGCACCAAGGCCTAGCCATGCAGTCGACTGGTCGTTCATGGACGTGAGGCTGTGCCTTTCCCGCAAAATTCGCTTCAGAGCCAGCTTCTGAGTGAGCCAGAGTAACGGTATCGTGTATATCTAAACACGACAACCGTAAGTCTACAAGGGCTTAAGGGACGACGGGCGACCACTCACTTGTATCGCTTTACTCGGAAACGTGACCACCGCCCAGTACATCAACCATTCTGCCATGTTGAGTTCATTATCGTTGAACTGAAAGGGTACACCGCGACGCTTGTACCGGGTGATGATTAGAAATAAACTGCCAGCAATGAGGGCCAAATGCATGACCATGCAAAGGGTAACGAGGAGTATTTCCGTGAATCGAATCCCGCCGCCGCCCGCTGGTGGACTTCTGCGTGGTTCTCCCCGTTCTTTCTTGGGAAAGTCGTCCTGATCATCGTCTTGAAGGGGAGCGTATGGGAGGATCTTCACGTCCATCTTGTGGGCGGGTCCAGTCGGAGTAGAGGAGAGAACAGAGGGAGTGAGCTAGAGGCCAGAGCGGACGCGACGTATTTGCATACCCTGGCACCTGGCACCGTTGCGCTTATTTACCAGCTGACAGATGCCACGGCATCCATCAAGCGCGGATCGTGAGTTAAGGCGGCTGTACCGCGCGCTTTCCATGGCGGTGTTGCATTTACTAGTTCCTTGATACGAGGATCACAGCCAGATCAAAGAAGGGACATCCTGGGAGCTACGACGAGCTTAGAAACTGACCATGCACCGGACAACGTCTGAGCTCACCGGACAGAAGCCCACTTCCATAACGGTGGTGGGTGCCATTTTGTTTACATTGTACTAGGGATTTCGTGAACACAGAAACAATGATGCATGGCTGGCGCTCACGTTGAGTCAGTGTTCCAGGCTGTTGACTGCTCGATGTGTATACTCGAGCAATGAAGCCCATTCATCAGAAACTCTAAACCTCCGGAGACGAACACGGAGGCCAGCCGCGCGCGAGTGTGAAGTGGGACGACCGCTAAGTGCAAACTCCTGGGGTTTGGCAGCTTGGCAGTTGTCCGATAGCCAAGCGACTTTCGCCCTCATCATCCCAACCAGTCCTGAAAAGGCTGGCTTGGGGTCTCGTCTCACCGGGTCAGCCCAGGGTGGGTATGTGACTACGTAACTGGCAAGATATCATCCTAGCAACTCCCCGTCAACGGCTGGACATATAGTATATCAGGAAGCTCATACGTACCCAGGAGACAATGTGACACAGGCACCGTGGCTCGGCTACTGAAGTGTATAAGGTTCAAGGACCCTAGATTGCCCGCACGGCGGCGGAAGTAGTGATGGTTTGGCAGCACACCGTTGCTGTGCATCAGGAAGATTTCGGCACGGCGGCGGCACGGCAGCAGACGCCATTATGTAATCAAGCGCCAGCACTCAACACACGCCAACGACGCAGCCACCGCCAACTGGCATTTAAGCAATTATTGCTCCTTAAAAATTGCCTTAAGGAAATTACACAACCATAAGCGCATGAGGAATAATTACGAACAATTTACTGAGTCAAGTGTGGCCCAGGAGTACATAAGATCCTCCATTTCTTTCGGCCCGGGCCCTGCGAAGCACGTCGGTCGACAACGCTATGGAGAAGTTCATGCATGCAATCCCAGTATTCTAGCATGTACTCGCTCAACATGAAGAGGCGGGTCATAGGTCGAAGGCCGTTAAAGCCGCATGGTTTAACATCATCAAAGCTAATCATTCCAGCGAACCTAAACGCCACAATGCCGCAGCCCAAAGCGGAAGGCCTCCTTCGACTCGGGGAGCGCCTAGCGCCAAAGCACGTCACAGAACGTAGCTCACAGCGCCTCGTAGTCTCGATTTGCAGCCGTCATCGAAGCTGATCAGCATTGATCACAGCTTGACACCCCGGTCAGTCGCCGGACCGAGTCAGAAAATGGCACTGGCAGGGATCCACTGCTGTACTTCAGGTTCAACGCGCGTGTTCATGCCCCTAGGGAGTTTTCGGGTTAGGTTACCAAGTGTCTCGAACGCTTCGCTCAATACTGTGGAAACAAGACTGATCTCGACTCCGCGGAGCAGTTGCATAAAGAGTTGGCCTATCAGTCTGTCACCTCCATATCTTTGAAGCTCAAGCTCCGAGATGGGGTTTCCTTCACCCAGGCCTTCTCTTCTTGCGTGCTAGTTACTGCATGTTTGAGCCCATCATGGAAATCTCCCGAGCTCTGTTCATCTGAAAAACCCCCTTACTATTCCTGCCTAATGCATGCTGATAAGCACTAATTCATTGCACATAAGCTTCAAAGTAACACAACTAGATAAATAGATGCATTAGGCCAATAAGGCAGTTTAGTGAGGTCCTTTGCTAATTGTCTTAATTATTCTATATATTAGGGCAATTAGTTCTATTTCTCAGCTATTTGTTTCCTTACTGTCCTATTTTGTTCCTTACATGCAGCTATAATACCACTACTGCTTGACTAATCATCTGAGAAATCCCCCTTCTTAATTTAACCTGATGCACTGTATTGCATATTTAGTTATCTACATACAAGACTAAGCTACCTAACACAACAAACTACTTGTACTGTGCAGGTAAGCCCATGCACCATGCACCATACTCACCTGCACTGCGCCATGCCCACCTGTGTGTTGTATCTGTCAGTAACATACTTACGTACACCACTACCCTGGCCCTCATGTCGTGCACCAGCCCCTTCTGACGGGGCGCACTTGTCAGCGTCGGTCTGCACGCGTCGTGCTTCGCCACGTCCTGCGCGCCAGCGCCGGCGCGGTGCGCGTGCTGCGCTCGTTGGCGTCGTGCTGGGGTAGCTTGCTACCCTGGTCCCTCGCGTCGTGCGTCGGCCCTTTGTAACGGCGGCACGCTCGCCTGCGTCGGCCTGCGCGCGTCGTGCTTCGCCACGTCCTGCGCGCCGGCGTTGGCGTGGTGCGCATCCGTCGGCACCGTACGTGCGTGCGCCGCTGTCCCGCCCTGCGTATCTTGCGCGTCGTGCTGTACGCGCCGGTTTCTTGTGCGTCGGCGTCGCGCTCACCTGCGTCGGTCTGCGCGCGTCGTGCTTCGCCACGTCCCGCGCGCCGGTGTTGGTGTTATGCGCGTGCTGCGTTCTCGGCGTCGCGCCTGTGTAGCTTGTTGCGCTGGTCCCTCGCGTCGTACGTCGGCCCTTTGTAACGGCGGCGCGCTCGCCTACGTCGGCCTGCGTGTGCTGTGCTTCACCACGTCCCGCGCGCTGGCGTCGGCGTTGTGCGCCGCCGTTCGTGTCGTACGCGTCGTGTCGTGCGCGCCGGCTTCTTGTGCGTCGGTGTCGCGGCCGCCGGCGTTGAGCTTGTTGCGTCGTGCTTGACTACGCGGGCGTTCGCGCGCGGTGTTCGTTGCTGGTGGGGATGCGTGGTGCCTATTCATGAAAGCACCGTCCATAAGCCGTGCATGCACGGCCATGGACGGCTCTGGGTAGCAGCGGTGGATGCGGCGAGAGGGCCACGTACCTCGTTTGCAGGGGAGCCCCTCCCCTTCAACAGTCTTGCTCGATAATTCACGCGTCCCCCCACTCTTGTGTGGTGTCGCTTGGGTCCTGGTGTCGCGGTAGGTGGTCGCTGACGCAGCTAACGCGTCGGTTAGGAATGAGGGACCGAGGGAATGAAAGATGACGCCAACCAAACGCGAAGGGTTAAGGCGCTTCAATATACCCAGTAAGTTATGACCATTCTGTACGATAATACACTCAAGCCGCTATGGCGCAGTTGTTAATCTACTGGGCGCGTTTACCCAGGTGGTCCTCGGTTCAAGTCCTTCCGGGTGCATTGTGGTTATTTCTGATCATCTTTTTTGAGCCTCGGCCCATTAACAAAAGCATACAGTGTGAATTGCTTTGGTCGTCTGTGAAGCAGTCACTCTTTTAGAGCTATTGTGATATTTAAAATTGATTGCAACTTGTTGTTCAACTGTGGCAAATGGCAATTATATAAGAATATAGACATTCTAGGCAAAAGCAGCTCTTTTTAGCAATTGTACAGAGCTTATATATTAGGTTATAAAGGTAATATTAAAGAGCTTCAGACTTGTCATTAACAATATCCTTAAAGCTTTGTGCACTTTAAAAACCAGTCTAATAAGGAATCCATTATGCATTTATGTGCCAACTAGGCTGAAATAGAGAATAGTAGCTACATTAACTCTAAAAGTGTAATAGTATAAGTATATAGATTAGCTGATTGGCAGAAAAAGGAGGACATAGAACTAAATTAGCTTTAAGCAATACAATAATAAGAGTCTAAGTAATAAATAAAAGCAATAGCAAAATAAGTGTCATAAGCTCTAGATAATGTCATAAATATGATACAAATAACAAGCAAATAAGTAAAAAGCTAATAATAAGCTACTGATAAAATATGCAATAGTGAGAAATTAGATAAAAAGAAATATAGTAAATGAGCTAATGAAAGAATGCAATAAGGCATTGGTAAGGGATAAAAAGTCAATTAGGTAGTAAAAAGCCATTAATAATCAGCAGATTAGAATGTTAAAAGGCAATGGGCTGTTTAGCAAGCTAATAGATGTAGATTAGCTAAATAAACTATATTTTAAGAATACATTTTCACAAAAAGCGAAAAAGAGCATAATAAACAATTTAGTGTTAAATAAGAAGCATAAAGCACAGATTAGAAAGAGGGGTTTTTCCAGATGTGTCGCGTTGATGCGCAACTGGAGTGTATGTATCAACTAAATTCTGACCTAATGGGGCACCCCAGCACCATAGGAAGCACAGAAATGGGTCAAAAATTTGGCCGGTACCCATTTTCTCGTGGGAAAAACTTCGGAAGGGTGCCAATCGACTCCGTTCGTCTTTCCGAGTCTGATTCTGCACTCAGTTTGGCCTAAATAATTCGGGTTGGCGCTCAACAAGGTTGGTCGTGTTTGCTTGTCCGCAACTGTATCTGATTCAAAGTGAGTTTTCTGCATCCGTTTCATTGATCAGTCTAATAGTTCCACAGCCTGCGTAAGCAGCTCTTCCGACGACAGCGGCGGGTGGTTGGCTGGAGGTGTCAAAGATAACATGCTTCGCGAAACCGCCGGTTGATTACGTAGGCTGCGAAGCCGCCGGGTCGGTGAATCCTCTGAAGCACAAGGTAACTCAGGGGGCTGCAGTGGGAGCAATTGTCTTACTCTCTGATAAAAACTGTTGAGGATCCGATGGACGCGCAGTCAACCTGACCAACAGGCATCACGAAAGTAGTAAAATCAACCTTGAGGTGCGTGTTCCATGAGTGCTTAGCCAAACGACGTGACTGAAAGCTGCACGACGATCTTCGTTAGCTGCTTTGGGAAACCTCTGTTTCCGCGCGTCGCAGTTTACCCCACTGCGCATAGTGAAGACAGCACATTGCGGAAGGAGTTGCTGTACGCTGCTTGCAGAGGCGGATAAGCGATACCTGCGCACGCTCTTCTGCGCGCTTCAGCCATGTACGGCTTGGCTGAGTTCCAAATGTGTTTGGGGAAAAGGTATATGGATCTGGTGTACTGCTGTTCTCCTCAGCAACACGAAGCACCACTCACTCATCTTTCCTAAAGACATGGCCAGCATCCGTTCTGCACTCGCGTCCCAAACTCGCAAGATTGGTAGCCACCAGGTGACCGCCATTGGCTACGGAGCTATGGGTCTATCGTCCTACTACAGCGCTCCTCAGCCAGATGAGGTTCGGCTGAAGGTAAGTATGTTATATACTTCACAATAGGTGCTACTGACATGTCACTACAGTTTTTGGACGACCTCTATGCAACTGGTTGCACGAACTGGGATACAGCTAACATTTATGGGGACAGCGAAGAACTCATTGGCAAATGGTTTGGTTACTCACTATCGATACTCATCAACTTTCCGACGGCTGAGATCATGCACAGGCTCAAGAAGACTGGAAAACGCAACGACATTTTTCTTGCCACCAAATTTGGCGGGACTGGCAACCCTGATCGGCCGGTTAGCGGTGAGCCGGAAAATGTGAAAGCATCCATGGAGAAGTCCCTTCAACTACTTGGAGGTAAGTACACGTTTACACTCCTAGGTGCCTCTTCAGATGACAGCGTGCTTCCCAGTTGACTCTGTGGATCTATTCTACCTTCACCGGTAAGTTGATACTCATGAGTGTAACGAGATCCGCGAGCTCATACATTTATGTTCATGTAGTCCTGATCCCAATGTCCCGATCGAGACAACCGTCGGCGCAATGGCCGAACTCGTCAAGGCTGGCAAGACTCGTTACCTTGGTCTGTCAGAGTGTACCGCGTCGACCATCCGCCGTGCACACGCTGTGCACCCGATTTCTGCCCTTCAAGTCGAATACTCTCTGTTCACCCTGGATGTTGAGAGCCCCCAGCTGGACATCTTGCGCACGGCGCGCGAGCTGGGCATTATGATCTTTGCGTACTCGCCTCTGGGAAGAGGCTTGCTGACCGGACAATACGTGCGTATCGCCGCCGCTTTCCACGTGGGTGTGGTGCTGACTGACCTGTTTTTAGAAATCCCCTGACGATTTCGAGGAGAACGACTTCAGGAGAACCATTCCCAGGTACGTCTCACTCTGCAGTTCAACTTTAATAGTGCTGATAAACACTCTGGCAGATATTCGAAAGAGAATTTCCCAAAGCTTCTTGCAGTCGCTGACGCCGTGCGGGAGATTGGCAAGAAATACAACGCTACGCCCGGACAAGTTGCCCTGGCATGGCTGCTCGCTCAAGGCGACGATATCATTCCTATCCCGGGTACGACCAAGGCGAAGGTACGTACCACATACACTAACTTTGGTGTGCCCTAATTGCTTATCCTGTGCCAGTATCTGGACGAGAACCTTGGTGCCATCAACGTGAAGCTTACTCCGGAGGACGTTGCGGAGATCCGCCAACTGTGCGAGAATGTTGATTTGGGAGAACGTTATAACACCATGGGCATGGGTTGGGTTCTTCAGGAGACACCTCCACTCTGAGGCGGTACCAAAATTCTGTGAGGCCGGCTTAGTCCCTGGTGATATAATTTCCCAGGCGGATTAGTACCCTTCGAATGCCCGTACCATGCTGTAATTATACCTTGTCATATCTTGCTTGCACTCCACTTGCTTATCAACAAACCCTAAGCACTACTGTATGGCTGTACTATGTCGATAGTTGCGCTCTGGAATTGTCGCAAAACGTTCGGCTTGACTCCGGTAAACGGTCAGGGATACACGGGGTCCGACCGCTAATATTTAGCGCCTGACACTTGAACTGCACTTTCGGGGTCCCCACGCTTCTGCCAACACACCGCTCGAAACGTCTAGGAATTCCTTACAGCCCGTTCATCTGCAGAGTTAATGGGGTCTTAAATCTAGAAGAGTTTGATTTTTGACCTGTATGGCCACTCTATGTCTCTAATAACGAATATTTACCACCCTTGTTGGTTTCGCAGACTTTCTCGCCCAAATGCAGGCGATGGACGTATCACTTCTTGGACGGTCAGGGGGTCCAGCGACTCTCGCAGCCGTGGACGCTGCCATCGAACGGTATATGTCCGAAGTCCGTACCCTCTATAGTGTACGGAACTCGTAGCTCCCCATTGCGCATATCCCAGCCGAGATACTTGGCGAGATCCTCGTGTGGGTCATCCGCGACCATTACCGAGAATGTCTGTGCTCCCTCAGGCACCCAAAAATTGCTGTAGAGGACCAGCCTGCTGCGAAAACTGAGCCCCCTTATCGGTGGCTTCCGGTGACGCGCGTCTGCAGATATTTGAGAGAAACAGCGCTGAGTTTCCCGGCGCTGTGGACGGACATATTCTCTACTCAGAGCCTCGCCTGCAGAGAAGCCTTCTTCCGCCGCTCTCGAAACATCCCACTCACCCTGCATCTCATCACCTTCTCGCAAAAGGAACAGGCCACGGAGCTCATATACGGCGATGACGCACATCGTCTCGGTAAGCTTCACATAAGCCCCGCAGGGATGCTCGGGAACTACGGGTTTGAAGAACGGAATGTGGACCATCCCCTGCCGAGTTTGACACGTCTTTACCTGGAAGGCTCTTCATACGATTTTGCCAGATTACTGCTGCGTCCTGCGCTGACACACCTTTCCCTCCGGTCCCTGAGCCCAGGCCGTTCACTGGGTTTACAGGGCTGGCTGGATATCCTTAGCCAATTGCCGCGTCTGGTTGCATTAGAGCTAGACAACGTGCTTGCCACGCGACGCGACGTCCCGCAGTCTGTTGCATATCGGCAAGTCGACCTGCCTTATCTTCAGTCCCTCCGACTGTCCGAGGAAGGGCCTCCTGCGCTCTGCGGAAAACTTCTGGAACATCTGCAGTTCCCTTCCAACACCTCCATTCACTTGGACTACTAGCTCACCGCGCCAAGTTCATCCCACCCCGCTCCAGATGAGCTGAACTTCGACTCTATGTTTCGCACAATTGCCTCAAAGATTCCTGTGGATACGTCAAATTCTACCTCCCGACTTCCGGTGACTTGTCGCACGTTCATGACCTTCCCTAAATACAACATCGAGCTGTGGCCGCATCATCTGGGCGCTGACAATCTTAATAGCCTGGAAGCGGGGACAGTCGTCCCGGCTGAGTTGACCACCGGCGAAATCACTATAAGCGTGTGCTGCCTGTATGCGCTGCACACGTTTGTTGAGGCGCTGATGACTTCTTTTCTTTCTACGACCCATTTGGGCAGCGTTCGGAAATTGTTGTTTGATTCCCTCGAGGATTTCAACATCTGGCCGCTATGCGTGCGGCTGCACAAGGTCAAAGAGCTCATCCTCCGCAATACCCCGCTTTCTCCCCTCATACGGGCGCTTGGTGTTCCGCCGTCAAGAGGCATCGAAGCTCCCTACGTGAAAGAGGATCTCTTTCCCGAGCTTGAGCACCTCACGCTCACAGAAGTGCGGTGGCACGGGCATCATGAAGATATTGTTCCTCCGGCTCAAGGCCCCCTCAACACACTACTGCAGACCGCGCTGCTCGAGAGAAAGGCCCGGAGCTTTCCTCTCCGCAAGCTTTCTATTCGTCGCGGTCGCAACATTCAGGAGAATGAGTGGGACACCCTTGAAAGCTCTGGTGCTGTGGAAACATTTGAATGGGACCACGTAAACGAGGGCGACCGTGAGCTGTGCTCGTCCTGCGCAGAGCGCAGCGATCTAGGCGACTGGTAATTCATAGGTGAGTGCTCTCGTCTTCGTATACTGTTCTATTGTTGTATAAGCTCAACATGTGCGCACAGACTTTTATTTTGGTTTCTGGCCGCCGGCATACCCTATTAATGTCTTTTTATTACCCTCATGTCTGGCTGACTGAAATCTATGCTCTGGCCTTCGAAGCTTGAATAACAGAAGTATTGCCTAGCCAGACTTTATTCGAGCAACCTCTCAGTACCCCGGCGCTTTCTACAGACATGCAATGCCCACTCGGGGCAGCTGCAAGTCCGACTTTCCCTAAACTCAAGCACCTCATGTTCACCGACAATGTGTGTGGTATACACGTCACGACAACGCTATCGCCGCCTCTGACGGTAATGGCTCCCTGAGCGCGCAACTGCACGCCTTACTGATCAACAGAAAATTACAGAACCTTGTACCCTTTCGCAAGCTGTACGCTCGCGGCTGCGACACTCACAAGGACGATTGGCAAAACTTCGAAGCCTTTTCTGCTATGGAAGCGTTTGAATGGGGTCCCTGAAATGGTTGCGTTTGCATGCACTCGACGTGATCATAGGAAGGGAGCGATGTTTTTGACTAGGATGGATGTAATTGTAAGCTTAGACGAGGTTAAACCTTTCATGTGCTTTGCAAACTTTGTGAGATGAGGAACAACTCTTCACTCGTGGACTATAACTGTAAGCAGTACTAGTCCAACGGTCATGGATGTACGGGGTCCGAGCCATAGATTTTAGGCGCCGCCATCAAGCACAATACATTCGGGGTCCCGCCTGGTCTGCCAGCACATCACTCGAACGTTTGCAGAATACCTTTCGTCCACGAGGGATAATAGAGGAGGTTTTGTTGTGGAGTTGCATTCTGGTATGCCCGCCTCTTCGTAACTAATAGCTGATCCACGATTATCATTCGTCTCGCAGACCACAAGTGGAGAGCATTGAACAGCCATGAACTCTAAAACCGTGTATGAGGTCACGCTCACACGCAAAGCCAGACGCTTGTCCAGTACATAATCCGACTGTGCTACCCGAAGTAATCCTGTAGCTGCAATGTTTGCCTATCTCCTCGCTGCGCTTTACTACATCTCCTCCTTGCATGCTGTCGCCGCAGACACAGCGGTCAGCGTCGACCTGGACACTGGCGTTTCTTATGGGCTCCCGAAACTTGGAAGACAGAGACCTCTCCGTGCGGCGGCGCTGTAGATCACTACACGGAGATCCCGAACGCATGGATGGAGTTCTCGTTCATCGGTGAGCGTATACCTTCTTCTCAAATCCTGTCCCCCGCTGAATCATGATGATGTTGCCAGGCAATCGAGTGCAAGTCACTGGTCTCTTCAACAATGCGAGCAACCACATCCTCCAGGTCGCGCTGGACAGCCACTCCTCCTTCCTCCTCGGCGGCTCCGCCGCCGACGTCGTGTGCACAGATATCTACGACTCGCAGGTCATCGCGGCGCAGGACGCACTCCACACCCTGCGGCTCACTGTGCTCGACATAGACACGAGCAGCACCGACGAAAGCGTCGATGCGGGCCTGTCGGAGCTGCGCATCACGAACATCACGTGAGTACGCTGCGAATTTCTTTGTGCTTGCAGTGTTGAACACGGCATTGGATAGGTATTACAAGTCAAGCCTTAACGGAAATAGTCCGCGTCTGACCCGAACAGCCAGGGTGTGGCGATCAGTGCCACCTAAAGAGTTTTTCGGAGGGGCGGCCGTCGGTCTTCTTCTCGCACGTCTGATCTTCTTCCTGTTGAGACGATCCTTATCTCCACGCCAACGACAAGGTAAGCCATGTGCTTCTTCCTAAAATTCAAAATCTCTCTGACGCTTGGGCGTAGTTTGGCTTGGTGAGCCTGCGGACACGGAGCACTCGCCGCGCACCGCGAGTACTCCCGACCTGGAAGAGTGCGACGCTAAGCTCGAGACACACTCAGACGGAAGGCTACGGGTATGACCTAAAGGTGGCGGGAGTGGACGTTTGATGACGAAACACAAGTGTGTACAGGCTACAGAGGGGCAGTTCTCCCTATAAAGTCTTATCTCATGGTACTCACAATGCGGCTCAGCCATTCTGTGACCCACATTTTAGTCCACGAAGCAGCAGTCGCACTATTCTCACCGGTCGTACTTATGCATCAAGATTCAAGCGCGGTCTTTGCGGTCTGATCGGTCTTGCTATCTGTCTAAGCTTTGCGCTGCACTCTACCGTCTAAGCAGCCGCATCTCTTTAGTACTCCGACGTGGAGAATGCATGTCGTGGTAGGACAGACTAATGAACTTACGATGAGCATCGTCGTCATGTTCAATAATACAAGAGATGGCGTCGGAAGTTGCTGCATCTGTTTGAGTGACTATCTTGAAGGTGAGTCACCTCATCTTCTGCGGGATGGGCAACAGTATTTATATTTGTATTTTCCGACACAGCCGCAGGGTTATACGCCGCAGAAAGCTTCTGTCCGAGACCTGCCGTCATCCCGTGTACTACGTGAAGCTGAATACTACAGTATGAGCTTCAGCCCGAGACCGGCTGCAACCCTACACCAACCCTACACAAGGCGGTCAGTTGATGCCGTGAAATCACGTCGCCTGCAACTCAAGCCTCCAACACTGCCATGAACTCAAGGGCACGACACAGGCGCCCTCTCCGCGGTATAAATGGACCACGGCGTAGAACCTGAGGTGCATCCCACAGTTGAATTCGGCCATGGTTAACCTTCATGCACTTGCAGCGCTCTACTCGTTTTCTAAACTAGCGGTTGCTGTCGCCGACACGACCATCTCGCTCGATCTGTCTTCTCCCGCCGTGGTTTATACCCCGGCATCGGCGTGGTCTGCGGAGTCCGACAATACTTGCGGCGCGGTCGATCACTTCACACAGACAAACGGCGCAGCTGTATCGTTTTTTCTACCTCCGGACGGTACGTTTGCAGCGCTCCTTTCGCCCTTATGCAGGGCGTATCAGCCATAACTGACGCTGTCTTCCGCAGTCAGTGGCATCCTCATTGAAGGCATAGTGCACGCCGGGAACAACACCGCCCAAGGGCTGATAGACGGCGAAGCAGTCCTGTCCTTCAACTTCTCCCAGCCCGCTGTTAAATGCGCCCAGATCTTCGACATGGTTGGTAGGATTCAAGGCTTGAGTCCCGGGGTGCCCCATGTCTTTTCCTCGTTAACCTGGAACCCACCTCCACGGGAGCGGGCAACGACACTGGGCTCCATATAACGGGCATTACATATGTCTTTTGTTGCCAAGATATGGTGGGGTGCAGACTCACAGCTGAGTAATATAGATACACCGTGGCGGACGAGGAGACGGTCTAGTAGTTCCGGGACTGGGAGCCCAGGGGCCGGGCTTTGACTCGGATCGTACAAGCAGAGCATGAGTACTAGTCACTCTATCTTCTGCGCTTTGTAATTTGGCCGTGCGACGGCATTGCTCTCCTCATTCTCTGTAACGGTGCCGCCGGTGTGTGCGGGTCGCTCATCGGAGTCGAGTCACCCATTCTATTCGAGTTGAACGTTGAACCGCTAGAGGGCTTGGAGGGTGGAATGAGTCGACGTCCATCTGAGCTTCTGATAGTGCTTTGTGTCCCAGGCAGGCTCTAGACAAGCTAGCTAAAAGCGAACCAACTGACTGTAGATCAGCTTTACGAAGCAAATATTTTGAGCAAATAACTTGGAGGCACCGGCATAGTGGAATCTAGTGCCAGTATGCACACGGGATACACGGGTCCGCCTTCGGCCACCGTTAATTAAGCGCTTGCAGCAGCTCGAAGGCCAGATACTTTCGGGGTCCTACCGACTGATCGGATGTCATGTGCACGCCACCGTCTACAACGTCCGACGTCCAAGGCTCAAATCTCTCTTCAAAATCGTGCACGTATAATAATATAAGTCATTATTTCGCAACTCGCGACCAGGTATGTTCTCAAATTTCAAACCGTGGCAAGTTCAACAAACGTGATCTGTTGCACAGACTCCTCGCTCAGATGACAGACGTATCATGCCTTGGATGGCCGGACGGTCCAACGACTCTCGAGGCTGTGGACGCCGCCATCGAACGACGTATCTCCGAAATTCGCTCCCTCCGCAGTGTACGAAACTCGCTGCTCCCTGTTGCGCGCATACCGGCCGAGATACTCTGCGAGATCTTCATGTGCGCTGTCCGCGAACATTACCAGGAACTCAGGCCGAATTATGCATAACCACGCCCGTATCGCTGGCTAAGGATTACTCACATCTGTAAATACTGGAGAGACACTGCTGTGCGGTGCCCAGCGTTGTGGGTAGACATATTTCCTACTCAAAGCCTCGCCTGCAGAGAAATCTTCTTTCGCCGCTCGCAGAACACCCCGCTCACCTTGCATCTTATCACCGCATCGCACAAGAAACAGGCTACGGAGCTCATATACGGAGACAGCGCGCATCGCTTCGGCAAACTTCACATAGCGCACGAGAATTACATACTCGAAGAACGGAATGTGGCCGATGCTGCGT
>JAKOGH010000827.1:0-33622 GCA_024811115.1 Terana coerulea
GACACCTCCACTCTGAGGCGGTACCAAAATTTGTGAGGCCGGCTTAGTCCCTGGTGATATAATTTCCCAGGCGGATTAGTACCCTTCGAATGCCCGTACCATGCTGTAATTATACCTTGTCATATCTTGCTTGCACTCCACTTGCTTATCAACAAACCCTAAGCACTACTGTATGGCTGTACTATGTCGATAGTTGCGCTCTGGAATTGTCGCAAAACGTTCGGCTTGACTCCGGTAAACGGTCAGGGATACGGGGTCCGACCGCTAATATTTAGCGCCTGACACTTGAACTGCACTTTCGGTTCCCACGCTTCTGCCAACACACCGCTCGAAACGTCTAGGAATTCCTTACAGCCCGTTCATCTGCAGAGTTAATGGGGTCTTAAATCTAGAAGAGTTTGATTTTTTGACCTGTATGGCCACTCCATGTCTCTAATAACGAATATTTACCCTTGTTGGTTTCGCAGACTTTCTCGCCCAAATGCAGGCGATGGACGTATCACTTCTTGGACGGTCAGGGGTCCAGCGACTCTCGCAGCCGTGGACGCTGCCATCGAACGGTATATGTCCGAAGTCCGTACCCTCTATAGTGTACGGAACTCGTAGCTCCCCATTGCGCATATCCCAGCCGAGATACTTGGCGAGATCCTCGTGTGGGTCATCCGCGACCATTACCGAGAATGTCTGTGCTCCCTCAGGCACCCAAAAATTGCTGTAGAGGACCAGCCTGCTGCGAAAACTGAGCCCCCTTATCGGTGGCTTCCGGTGACGCGCGTCTGCAGATATTTGAGAGAAACAGCGCTGAGTTTCCCGGCGCTGTGGACGGACATATTCTCTACTCAGAGCCTCGCCTGCAGAGAAGCCTTCTTCCGCCGCTCTCGAAACATCCCACTCACCCTGCATCTCATCACCTTCTCGCAAAAGGAACAGGCCACGGAGCTCATATACGGCGATGACGCACATCGTCTCGGTAAGCTTCACATAAGCCCCGCAGAGTAATAGGAGCTACGGGTTTGAAGAACGGAATGTGGACCATCCCCTGCCGAGTTTGACACGTCTTTACCTGGAAGGCTCTTCATACGATTTTGCCAGATTACTGCTGCGTCCTGCGCTGACACACCTTTCCCTCCGGTCCCTGAGCCCAGGCCGTTCACTGGGTTTACAGGGCTGGCTGGATATCCTTAGCCAATTGCCGCGTCTGGTTGCATTAGAGCTAGACAACGTGCTTGCCACGCGACGCGACGTCCCGCAGTCTGTTGCATATCGGCAAGTCGACCTGCCTTATCTTCAGTCCCTCCGACTGTCCGAGGAAGGGCCTCCTGCGCTCTGCGGAAAACTTCTGGAACATCTGCAGTTCCCTTCCAACACCTCCATTCACTTGGACTACTAGCTCACCGCGCCAAGTTCATCCCACCCCGCTCCAGATGAGCTGAACTTCGACTCTATGTTTCGCACAATTGCCTCAAAGATTCCTGTGGATACGTCAAATTCTACCTCCCGACTTCCGGTGACTTGTCGCACGTTCATGACCTTCCCTAAATACAACATCGAGCTGTGGCCGCATCATCTGGGCGCTGACAATCTTAATAGCCTGGAAGCGGGGACAGTCGTCCCGGCTGAGTTGACCACCGGCGAAATCACTATAAGCGTGTGCTGCCTGTATGCGCTGCACACGTTTGTTGAGGCGCTGATGACTTCTTTTCTTTCTACGACCCATTTGGGCAGCGTTCGGAAATTGTTGTTTGATTCCCTCGAGGATTTCAACATCTGGCCGCTATGCGTGCGGCTGCACAAGGTCAAAGAGCTCATCCTCCGCAATACCCCGCTTTCTCCCCTCATACGGGCGCTTGGTGTTCCGCCGTCAAGAGGCATCGAAGCTCCCTACGTGAAAGAGGATCTCTTTCCCGAGCTTGAGCACCTCACGCTCACAGAAGTGCGGTGGCACGGGCATCATGAAGATATTGTTCCTCCGGCTCAAGGCCCCCTCAACACACTACTGCAGACCGCGCTGCTCGAGAGAAAGGCCCGGAGCTTTCCTCTCCGCAAGCTTTCTATTCGTCGCGGTCGCAACATTCAGGAGAATGAGTGGGACACCCTTGAAAGCTCTGGTGCTGTGGAAACATTTGAATGGGACCACGTAAACGAGGGCGACCGTGAGCTGTGCTCGTCCTGCGCAGAGCGCAGCGATCTAGGCGACTGGTAATTCATAGGTGAGTGCTCTCGTCTTCGTATACTGTTCTATTGTTGTATAAGCTCAACATGTGCGCACAGACTTTTATTTTGGTTTCTGGCCGCCGGCATACCCTATTAATGTCTTTTTATTACCCTCATGTCTGGCTGACTGAAATCTATGCTCTGGCCTTCGAAGCTTGAATAACAGAAGTATTGCCTAGCCAGACTTTATTCGAGCAACCTCTCAGTACCCCGGCGCTTTCTACAGACATGCAATGCCCACTCGGGGCAGCTGCAAGTCCGACTTTCCCTAAACTCAAGCACCTCATGTTCACCGACAATGTGTGTGGTATACACGTCACGACAACGCTATCGCCGCCTCTGACGGTAATGGCTCCCTGAGCGCGCAACTGCACGCCTTACTGATCAACAGAAAATTACAGAACCTTGTACCCTTTCGCAAGCTGTACGCTCGCGGCTGCGACACTCACAAGGACGATTGGCAAAACTTCGAAGCCTTTTCTGCTATGGAAGCGTTTGAATGGGGTCCCTGAAATGGTTGCGTTTGCATGCACTCGACGTGATCATAGGAAGGGAGCGATGTTTTTGACTAGGATGGATGTAATTGTAAGCTTAGACGAGGTTAAACCTTTCATGTGCTTTGCAAACTTTGTGAGATGAGGAACAACTCTTCACTCGTGGACTATAACTGTAAGCAGTACTAGTCCAACGGTCATGGATGTACGGGGTCCGAGCCATAGATTTTAGGCGCCGCCATCAAGCACAATACATTCGGGGTCCCGCCTGGTCTGCCAGCACATCACTCGAACGTTTGCAGAATACCTTTCGTCCACGAGGGATAATAGAGGAGGTTTTGTTGTGGAGTTGCATTCTGGTATGCCCGCCTCTTCGTAACTAATAGCTGATCCACGATTATCATTCGTCTCGCAGACCACAAGTGGAGAGCATTGAACAGCCATGAACTCTAAAACCGTGTATGAGGTCACGCTCACACGCAAAGCCAGACGCTTGTCCAGTACATAATCCGACTGTGCTACCCGAAGTAATCCTGTAGCTGCAATGTTTGCCTATCTCCTCGCTGCGCTTTACTACATCTCCTCCTTGCATGCTGTCGCCGCAGACACAGCGGTCAGCGTCGACCTGGACACTGGCGTTTCTTATGGGCTCCCGAAACTTGGAAGACAGAGACCTCTCCGTGCGGCGGCGCTGTAGATCACTACACGGAGATCCCGAACGCATGGATGGAGTTCTCGTTCATCGGTGAGCGTATACCTTCTTCTCAAATCCTGTCCCCCGCTGAATCATGATGATGTTGCCAGGCAATCGAGTGCAAGTCACTGGTCTCTTCAACAATGCGAGCAACCACATCCTCCAGGTCGCGCTGGACAGCCACTCCTCCTTCCTCCTCGGCGGCTCCGCCGCCGACGTCGTGTGCACAGATATCTACGACTCGCAGGTCATCGCGGCGCAGGACGCACTCCACACCCTGCGGCTCACTGTGCTCGACATAGACACGAGCAGCACCGACGAAAGCGTCGATGCGGGCCTGTCGGAGCTGCGCATCACGAACATCACGTGAGTACGCTGCGAATTTCTTTGTGCTTGCAGTGTTGAACACGGCATTGGATAGGTATTACAAGTCAAGCCTTAACGGAAATAGTCCGCGTCTGACCCGAACAGCCAGGGTGTGGCGATCAGTGCCACCTAAAGAGTTTTTCGGAGGGGCGGCCGTCGGTCTTCTTCTCGCACGTCTGATCTTCTTCCTGTTGAGACGATCCTTATCTCCACGCCAACGACAAGGTAAGCCATGTGCTTCTTCCTAAAATTCAAAATCTCTCTGACGCTTGGGCGTAGTTTGGCTTGGTGAGCCTGCGGACACGGAGCACTCGCCGCGCACCGCGAGTACTCCCGACCTGGAAGAGTGCGACGCTAAGCTCGAGACACACTCAGACGGAAGGCTACGGGTATGACCTAAAGGTGGCGGGAGTGGACGTTTGATGACGAAACACAAGTGTGTACAGGCTACAGAGGGGCAGTTCTCCCTATAAAGTCTTATCTCATGGTACTCACAATGCGGCTCAGCCATTCTGTGACCCACATTTTAGTCCACGAAGCAGCAGTCGCACTATTCTCACCGGTCGTACTTATGCATCAAGATTCAAGCGCGGTCTTTGCGGTCTGATCGGTCTTGCTATCTGTCTAAGCTTTGCGCTGCACTCTACCGTCTAAGCAGCCGCATCTCTTTAGTACTCCGACGTGGAGAATGCATGTCGTGGTAGGACAGACTAATGAACTTACGATGAGCATCGTCGTCATGTTCAATAATACAAGAGATGGCGTCGGAAGTTGCTGCATCTGTTTGAGTGACTATCTTGAAGGTGAGTCACCTCATCTTCTGCGGGATGGGCAACAGTATTTATATTTGTATTTTCCGACACAGCCGCAGGGTTATACGCCGCAGAAAGCTTCTGTCCGAGACCTGCCGTCATCCCGTGTACTACGTGAAGCTGAATACTACAGTATGAGCTTCAGCCCGAGACCGGCTGCAACCCTACACCAACCCTACACAAGGCGGTCAGTTGATGCCGTGAAATCACGTCGCCTGCAACTCAAGCCTCCAACACTGCCATGAACTCAAGGGCACGACACAGGCGCCCTCTCCGCGGTATAAATGGACCACGGCGTAGAACCTGAGGTGCATCCCACAGTTGAATTCGGCCATGGTTAACCTTCATGCACTTGCAGCGCTCTACTCGTTTTCTAAACTAGCGGTTGCTGTCGCCGACACGACCATCTCGCTCGATCTGTCTTCTCCCGCCGTGGTTTATACCCCGGCATCGGCGTGGTCTGCGGAGTCCGACAATACTTGCGGCGCGGTCGATCACTTCACACAGACAAACGGCGCAGCTGTATCGTTTTTTCTACCTCCGGACGGTACGTTTGCAGCGCTCCTTTCGCCCTTATGCAGGGCGTATCAGCCATAACTGACGCTGTCTTCCGCAGTCAGTGGCATCCTCATTGAAGGCATAGTGCACGCCGGGAACAACACCGCCCAAGGGCTGATAGACGGCGAAGCAGTCCTGTCCTTCAACTTCTCCCAGCCCGCTGTTAAATGCGCCCAGATCTTCGACATGGTTGGTAGGATTCAAGGCTTGAGTCCCGGGGTGCCCCATGTCTTTTCCCTCGTTAACCTGGAACCCACCTCCACGGGAGCGGGCAACGACACTGGGCTCCATATAACGGGCATTACATATGTCTTTTGTTGCCAAGATATGGTGGGGTGCAGACTCACAGCTGAGTAATATAGATACACCGTGGCGGACGAGGAGACGGTCTAGTAGTTCCGGGACTGGGAGCCCAGGGGCCGGGCTTTGACTCGGATCGTACAAGCAGAGCATGAGTACTAGTCACTCTATCTTCTGCGCTTTGTAATTTGGCCGTGCGACGGCATTGCTCTCCTCATTCTCTGTAACGGTGCCGCCGGTGTGTGCGGGGTCGCTCATCGGAGTCGAGTCACCCATTCTATTCGAGTTGAACGTTGAACCGCTAGAGGGCTTGGAGGGTGGAATGAGTCGACGTCCATCTGAGCTTCTGATAGTGCTTTGTGTCCCAGGCAGGCTCTAGACAAGCTAGCTAAAAGCGAACCAACTGACTGTAGATCAGCTTTACGAAGCAAATATTTTGAGCAAATAACTTGGAGGCACCGGCATAGTGGAATCTAGTGCCAGTATGCACACGGGATACACGGGGTCCGCCTTCGGCCACCGTTAATTAAGCGCTTGCAGCAGCTCGAAGGCCAGATACTTTCGGGGTCCTACCGACTGATCGGATGTCATGTGCACGCCACCGTCTACAACGTCCGACGTCCAAGGCTCAAATCTCTCTTCAAAATCGTGCACGTATAATAATATAAGTCATTATTTCGCAACTCGCGACCAGGTATGTTCTCAAATTTCAAACCGTGGCAAGTTCAACAAACGTGATCTGTTGCACAGACTCCTCGCTCAGATGACAGACGTATCATGCCTTGGATGGCCGGACGGTCCAACGACTCTCGAGGCTGTGGACGCCGCCATCGAACGACGTATCTCCGAAATTCGCTCCCTCCGCAGTGTACGAAACTCGCTGCTCCCTGTTGCGCGCATACCGGCCGAGATACTCTGCGAGATCTTCATGTGCGCTGTCCGCGAACATTACCAGGAACTCAGGCCGAATTATGCATAACCACGCCCGTATCGCTGGCTAAGGATTACTCACATCTGTAAATACTGGAGAGACACTGCTGTGCGGTGCCCAGCGTTGTGGGTAGACATATTTCCTACTCAAAGCCTCGCCTGCAGAGAAATCTTCTTTCGCCGCTCGCAGAACACCCCGCTCACCTTGCATCTTATCACCGCATCGCACAAGAAACAGGCTACGGAGCTCATATACGGAGACAGCGCGCATCGCTTCGGCAAACTTCACATAGCGCACGAGAATTACATACTCGAAGAACGGAATGTGGCCGATGCTGCGTAACGTCAGAGAGCTCCACCTCCGCGGTGTCAAGCTTCCTCCCCTCATACGTGCGCTCAGCGTACCACCGTCAACAGACCCTGAAGCCTCTCACGTGAAAGAGGCACTCTTTCCTGAACTGGAGCATCTCGCGCTTACAGACACCAGGTGGCGGGAGCACCACAACGATGCCGTCCCGCCGGCTCAAGGGCCTCTCAGCATGCAGCTGCAGACTGCTTTGCTCGAGAGAAAGGCCCGGAACTTGCCTGTCCGCAGGCTGTCCGTTCATCGCGGCCTCAACACTCAGCAGGTCGAATGGCAAACGTTCGAAAGCTCTGGTGCCGTGGAGATGTTCGAATGGGACCACAAAAACGAGGGCGACCATGATCGGTGCTCGAGTTGCGATGGAATGGGTGAGCATACTCGTCTTCCTACAGCTGCAATTGTTCCATAAGCTCACTCTGCAAGCACAGATATTTGACTCTGAATACCGGCTGACAACGTATCCTAGTCATGTTTTATGTAATCGTTCTCATCTCTGCCACTATGTAGTATACCCCCCATTTTTTTTTGGCTCGTCACTACAACAGTGTGAGGTGTCCCGGCTGAGAGCTGCATGGGTGGCGGAGTCTAGCTAGGGTCTCTGCGTTGGACACGAGCGCTTTCAACTCTATCAATGAGCCTGAGCTTTGTTCCCCACTCCAGAGTCTAAGACTCTAGCTAAGGTTATCCAACTCTAGAGTCCAGACCGACCGTTACTGTATCCAGTCTGGGAGCCTTCACGCTTCACGCTTCAGGCCTCAGGATGAAGTCAGCCCGTAAGCTGTGACGATTGCGGGAGGGCATCGTATGGTATCTCGGAAGTTTCAGAACTGAGAGCGCACAAGGTCGAGATCACATCTAGGGCGCGGAATAGCCAAGGTTGCGGATGGAGAGAAACAAGAATCCATACGTAGATCGTAAGACAAGCAGAAGAAACAACGAAGAAATGGCGTCGCGGGGCACGAGCGCCGGCAAATCAAATGTGTGTAATGTACAAGTGTGTAGAATTTGGTTTCGTGTGTCACGTTGCGCAGTGCTATGGTCGTCTTCCGCTTCTCCGCAGGGCTACACGCCCAGGGGTGCCGCTGGCAGGAACATTCCCGGCGCCGTGCGTCGGGGCGCATACAACCACCGCCTGCCTAGTCCGCCGCGTCGGCCGGGCCCGTGATGCCCTTCTGGGCGTAGTACGCGCGCAGCCACCGCTCGGCGGCGGCGTAGTCCTTGCGGACGCGCTTGAGCAGCGGCGCGAGCTTCGCGACGGCCTCCGCCTCGGTGAGCGCACGGCCCGCGTCGTCGTCCCACAGCTTGCCGTAGTGCTGCATCTTCTCGCACGCGTCCTGCACCCGCGTGATGCCAAGCGCGGCGGACGAGCCCTTCAAGAAGTGGCCGAGCTCGGAGAGCTTTGTGAGGTCTTTCGAGTCGCTGCGGGAGGGTGTCAGTGACAAGGGCTAAGTTCGGTGATGTCATAAATGGAAGGATATGTTGGCAAACATATTGGAACGCGATGGTTACCAGACTGGATTAAGGAGGAATTGAGTCGAGAGAATGTGCATTGAACAGGGGTGCCGTTGGAATAGGGACATGTAGGATCGCATATTGCAGGAAAGAGCGAGGGACGTACAATGCGTCTTGCATCTCTGTAAATGTTGTGTCCGCCTGTCCAAAGAACGCCCAGACCATCTCCGTCGAGAACTCTGCCGTGTCGTCCTCGTCAAGCTCGAGGATCTGCTGGAACGTCTCCATATCGATCAGATCCGTGTCGTCCGTCTGCGTGTGCAGCCCATTCCAACGGGTCAGGAGCACGATGGCACAGTTCACGTTCACATGCATGTGCGGTAGGCGTTATCGGGAGGGTCGTCGTAGAGTAGGCCGGGTAAAGGAAGCCGCTGGTCAGCGCATGACGATGGCGATCGCGGGACGATCCAAGCGACATACCTCGCCGTCGGACTCGTCGTCGGCGTCCGCTGCAGGCGTCGCGGCGGGCGCAGGCTCGGGTGGCACGGTGCCCGCGCGGCTCGAGGACGGCTGGGCGCTGCCATTTGGGGGGGACGTTGCGCGCGGGGCTGGGGCGTCGTGAGGCGGCGGGCGGGGCACGGGGGTGCAGCTACCTTGGACATCGTGCTCGTCGTCGCCGGTGGTGAGCGAGGGGTGGCCAAGGACGGGGGTGAGGGTGTATGCGGCGACTGGGGACGGACGGATGGTGAGGACCGAAGCAGAGGAGAATTGTCGAGTAGATAATCTGCCGGCGGGCCCTCGGACCTCGCCGCGCTCTCCATCAGTCGCTCCTCCCTGCTCCTCCCACCAAGCACACCATTGCAGTCTAGACACGTCCATCCGTCTGCCATCGCATACAGTTGGACCCGCCGCGCTCCATGTCGGCTCGCCCATGGAACCCCAAGGACAAAAACAAACACAGAACGGCGGACATGAGCCCACCTGATGATTCTCCGCGTACGTATGTGGCAGCCCTGCCGCCGACGGCATCCGCATATGTCTTCGCGCATCCCACCACACCTCATGCTTGCGCTCACACCCTCGTTGGGGCTGCCGACGCCGGTCCCCGCCGCCGCCGATGTCGAGCCTGGCGTCGTCGACCGCGTCTGAGTCGAGCCGCCGACTGTGCCCTCGGCTGAACGTTGAGCAGGCCCGGGGGCGACATCTGCCGCTTTGATCTCGTACCGCTGACGTCGTCATCGTCAGGCACCGGCGACGGGCGGTCGGCTTTCCGGCCACCTGTGCCGATTGTACACGCCCCAAATAGGCAGGTGTGCTCCCTCTCCTGGAATACCTCCGTTAGCTCCTCAGGCACTCCTGTCTGTCCCTGCCTCTCGAGCGAGGAAACACTGTTTTCCAGGAAATGTTACCAGCTAGATCTCTTTTCACTTGAGGTCGCTAGGCTACGGTTGGCCAAATGTACGCTAAGTCTTGCGGATGCTGTGCCCTGGACTGCAAGCTAACATGCTCCTCCCCCTGACCGCCAAGAGTTTACTGCTCTCAATCAAACACTGCAACTATGGCCGCGTATTTATAAAGGGTACATTTGCGATTTGTAAACGGTTGCACCAATGCCTGAACAGTAAAGTACGTCGATCGATCGTGATCTGTGTCAATTTATCTACAACATGCTTACGCTTGGGTCCTCAGGACCCTCGTTACTGTCATGGTCGTCCGTGAAACGAGCCCCGGGCGTCTAAGCGCTCAAAGCGGGGGTGTATCTTGCAGGATGGCGCCCATGCGCCCTGCGTCGTAGCGATCCCCCAGCTTGATATCCTCCGCAAGCCGGCGAATCTCAGCGACGTCCTCCGCGGAAAGGTTGACATTCACAGCACCCAGGTTCTCATCAAGATACTATGTGTGTCAAGCTCCGGTAAGCAAACGCTCAGTTTGGGAAATGCTACACGTACCTTAAGCTTCTTGGTACCAGGGATGGGGATGATGTCTTCGCCCTGCACGAGCAGCCATGAGAGCGCAACTTGCCCCGGCGTCGCGTCGTACTTCCTGCCGATCGCGCTCACGGCATCGACGAGCGCGAGAATCCGCGGGAAGTTCTCCTTCGAGTACCTGCCAGGCATGCCGTTAGCATATATACAAATATCGTCCTTGATTCTTGCCGTTTTTGGCCTTACCTAGGGATCGTCCGTCGGAAGTCCCCTGCCTCAAATTCGTCCGGTGATTTCTGCGGCACGTATCATCAGTTGCATGATCGTGAAAATAAAAGTGAGCCGTTCTAACAACGGCGGCGCACGTACGTATTGTCCAGTCAACAGGCCACGCCCCAGGGGCGAGTACGCGACGACGGCGATGCCGAGCTCGCGCGCGGTGCGCAAGATGTCCAGCTCCGGGCCCTCGATGTCGAGCGTGAAGAGCGAGTACTCGACCTGGATCGCCGCGATCGGGTGCACGGCGTGCGCGCGCCGGATCGTGGCTGCCGTGCACTCCGAGAGTCCGATGAAGCGTGTCTTGCCCGCTCGGACGAGCTCCGCCATCGCGCCGACGGTCTTCTCGATGGGGACGTTCGTGTCGGGGCGGTGGAGGTAGTACAGATCGACGTGGTCGACTGTGGGCACGTTAGCTGACGGCATGTATGGAGGAGAGGCTGCGACTCTGCGTGCTCACCTCCGAGACGGGCGAGCGACCGCTCCATGGCCGCCTTCACGTACTCGGGATCACCGTTCGACGGCCTGTCCGCCTTGAACGTGATACCAAACTTCGTCGCCAGGAAAATCTCGTCGCGCTTTCCGGTTTTCTTAAACCTGGAATTCCACGTTCATTATCAGCGACGGCACATCTCGCAAAGACTCCAGACAAAATGCGTACCATTTGCCGATGAGGTCCTCAGAATCGGCGTACACGTCCGCCGTGTCCCAGTTGGTGCAGCCGCGCGCGTGCAGGTCGTCGAGGAACTGCAGCCCACGATGATCAGCGTGGCGACTAACAACGGAGCTGCGAAAAGCACACCTTAAGTCGCTCCTCATCTGAATCAACAGCCCCGTACGCGGCGGAGATGCCCATGGCACCATAGCCAATGGCGGTGACCTGGTCCCCGCCAATCTTGCGCGTTGCAGACTGCAGTGCTGAGCGGATTGCACTTGCCATTTCTATGCTGATATGCCTTCACTGGTGAAGAGATGTTTCGGAGGGTGTTTGGCATGCGGTGAGTCCTGGCGTCCTGTGCACTCCTTCACCGTTCTTTTATACCTCAACTCCCCTACGTCGATGCCCACGACCTCATCTCCAATTCCCGTCCACCACGGTGTCACCTAATACAATCTGTGTGTGCTGAAGCATTACGCGTACCGCCGCACTCACAAGCCGTCATCCGCCGCCCGCTTCTCTAGACTTCTCCACACCTCTCTGTACAATTGCGGGCAGCCAACGTCCGACATAGCGCGAATCCCGCGAAATCGGAAAATAAGCAGTGCGCAGTCAGAGAGGATACGTGTTCGTCGGACGTGCGTGGCAGAAGACAGGGCGCAGCGGTACTGGGCAGAGAGCAGAGCGCTACCTTATGCGGGTTTGATTTTGCCGACCTCCTTCCCGCTACAGGCACGCCACATAAGCGCGTGTATGCAAGATCCTGCAAGGACGGAGCGCGGCGTGCGGAGCCACAAAACTTCACGAACCTGATTCGGAGGGTCGCTTGAAACAGTGTACTTAGCAGGTGAGTGCAGGATTGTAGTACGTTTTGCAGGTCCGCCGTGCATCTTAGGGCAGTCGGTTGCCACGCGGTGGTCGTGAAACTCGCAGGAGAGGCGATACGCTTCACAGCCGGAGGAGGTTCAATCACCAGATGTGAGGACTTAAAAAATCGACGCTGGGATAGTTGGTATTCTTCGTCATTGTTGTAATGGTACACTTTACGAGATTGCGTTGTATATTTTCTGGAGATTGCTCATAGCGGAGGCGTCTCCTGCATGACCTTCAGCATCCCAGGGCCGTCGTACCGATTACCCAAGTTCGCGTTCTCGCACAGCTGACGGATCTCAGCCACATCGTCGTCAGAGAGCTTGAGGTCGAGGGAACCGAGGTTCTCTTCCAGATACTACACAGCACACACAACATATCAGATTAAAACACCCTGTATGTGCGCCGCGAGAGCTACCTGCTACGCACCTTGATCTTCCTCGTGCCAGGAATTGGAATGATGTCTTCTCCCTGTGCGAGCAGCCACGCGAGGCCTACCTGCCCTGGCGTAGCATTGTACTTCTTGCCGATGGCCGCCACTTTGTCGACGACCTCGAGGACCTTGGGGAAGTTCTCTTTGGAGTATCGTGGCACGGTTCGCCGGAAGTCGCCTTCCTCGAAGTCGTCCGGAGATTTCTGTATGGACAAGCCACAGAGGCATGAATTTTCATTGAATTAGGCGCATATATGCGTGGACACGCACGTATTGGCCAGTCAGCAGGCCCCTGCCCAAGGGCGAATACGCGACGACGGCGATGCCGAGCTCGCGCGCGGTGCGCAGGATGTCGGTCTCGGGGCCCTCGATGTCGAGCGTGAAGAGCGAGTATTCGACTTGGATGGCCGTGATGGGGTGCACCGCGTGCGCGCGGCGGATGGTCGCGGCCGTGCACTCGGAGAGGCCCAGATAGCGGGCCTTGCCCTCCTTCACAAACTCGGCCATCGCACCAACGGTTTTCTCAATGGGAACGTTGGGATCCGGGCTGACAGTTAGATCATGAATTTCTAGTATTCTGCCAAATGGCTTGATGTACACTCACCGGTGAAGGTAATACAAATCCACGGAATCGACTACGACAAGTCAGGCCTATTGCTGGCTTCTGAGGTGGCAGAACACGTACCTCCAAGGCGCCCCAACGACTTCTCCATGCATGCCTTCGCATATTCTGGCTCTCCATTGACTGGCCTCTTCGGATCGCCGGTGTTTCCGAACTTGGTGGCAAGGAAGATCTCGTTGCGCTTTCCGGTCTTCTTCAGCCTATAGCCTCGAGCTAAGATTGCCACGATCGCACCGATGACAACTGCCACGCACCACTTCCCGATGAGGACCTCAGAGTCACCGTACACGTTGGCAGTGTCCCAGTTCGTGCAGCCCCACACGTAAAGTTCGTCCAAAAACTGCGGCAGAATGAGCTCGGCGGTGCAACTGCGGTGCGAGAACAGCGCACCTTCAGCCGTTCTTCGTCAGACTCGATGCTGCCGTAGAATGCGGAAATTCCCATTGCGCCATAGCCGATGGCGGTTACTTGGTCCGTGCCAATTGCGCGGGTCTTGGACGGGGTGTAGCAGGCATGATATGATTTTTGTCTGATTGTTGAAGTTAGAGCGTGGTGGAAGGTTTAAGAAAGACAGAGTCCTCACCCAGTGCTCTGCTATTTATGCATCTGGCGCTGCTGCTTACACATGTATCCAACATATCCGCGGCAGGCCTTGAGTGCAGGTGACTGCGTCATAGGGGTGGAACTGCTTTGCCGAAAGGTGATAGCACGGCATGTCCTTGCTAGAGCGTGGTATATAGCACTTGAGGTCAGGTATAACTTTTACATGATTTTTTTTCGTGTGTGAGAATGCTCGAAATGCTGAGATGTTCTGCCAGTGTATGTAGAGGAAGGAACTAAGAGCCTTCAAGGACCTGGGAAGAACAGATTCAGAAAGGACGCCGGCCAGTAAGATAGAGTTTTGATCAAACCGATTTGGATCCGGAGCCCGGGATGTCCGAGTCTGATTTTGATCCGTCATCGCTCATGCACCCGCTGCCTGGCGCTCCGAGTATTGCTCGACGCTCGATTATTCCACTCAATAAGCAGTCTCCTTCCCAGCACTCCCTTTGAGTAGGAGGAAGGGCGTGAGAAGTTCTTGGCCCATTCGGGCCTCTCTCGCCGTTCCTCAACTCTGTAGGGAGGCTGGCGCCATATATTAGCGCCAGATTATGTCATCCCGGATTCACGTCCGGTCTCGCCGTGACTGGCAGAGGTTCTGCTCTCTGTTTGCTTGACCTTCACGTATACACCACCACAAAGCTTGTAGATAGATACCAAAAATGCTTATATATACCTCTTGCACACTTTTCTTTAGCTCAGTGAAAGTGACAGTTGCATGCAGTGACTCGGAGCATTGGTATAGACAAAGAATCACAAGCGGGGAGGAAATAAATATGTTACTAGCAATTAACTGTGTTCAAAATCTTGCTAGCATCACAAGCATACATGTTTAAATGTATTAATGGCATTGGGAAGGCTAGACTATGCTGAGTATTACTCAAATCTTGCACAATGCACCAGGACGTGCAGCCGCCGCGCCGGAGCACCTTCCCCATTTGGCCTTCCCGCGCGACCGAAACCGGCCGTCTCATGTAGACGCTCACATATGGCGCCAGCCTCCCTACAGAGTAGAGGAGCGGCGAGAGAGGCCCGAATGGGCCAAGAACTTCTCACGCCCTTCCTCCTACTCAAAGGGAGTGCTGGGAAGGAGACTGCTCAATAAGAGCTTATAACAGTCACCTTGGAGTCATCACTGTTTTGCGTATAATGTGCTGTGAGCAAGCTGTAGATCGGAAGTTATGAAGCTCATAGATACTTGATCAATACTAATCTGATAAACTTAGTAGCATTGCCCCCGGCACTTGGCGTGCTATTATTAATACATCTGGGGTCTTGACAATGAGTTTCGACGCAGTACGTAGTAGTAGCAAGCTATAGCATCTTCATACAGAGTGACACCCTGATCCTCAAAAGCACTGGGAGCTCTGAAAGAAGACTAATAAAATGCACAGCTACGTTGTTGTCGACAGCTCAGGCAATACTATGCCTAACCTTTACAGCAATATTAATCGCATGCGGTACTAGTAGGCTGTACACGAAGTCGAGGTCGGACATACATTCAGTCATAACTCCGATACCACCTCCAAGCCAACCCCGTATGGCCAACTCGATGTGGCAAATACACCGTGTCAATAACCTGTGTACACCCGTGTGTAACTCAGGTGGCAGTGGCCGGACAGTACGCCCTATTCTTCCTAAAGAGGGAACATCCCGGCCACGCACTAGAGCCCTTGTCGAGTAGCTATCAGTATTCATATGTGACTTCATCAGTAGAATTTAGCAGCACCAACAATAGTTGCGACACTATAACAGCTGTCTTTGTTCTCGCCGGCGCCCAGGTCGAGCCACCGCCGTGGATTCACCGAACAAGGTTCGAGAACACCCTGTACAAGAGGCCTTCACTGGGTTCTATTCATCCGGAAGAATGGCCACCTAGAAGCTGTGCCGGAATTCGACGTATATAAGCAGGGAACCGGAAGCGGACCTGGGTTCACACCGGACGCCCCTCACCTCGCCACCACGACGATGAAGACCACAACGATCAGGTTCAAACCGAAAGGCAAGACGCACAAAGAGGCGTATGTCCTTGAGGAACATGTCAAGCCCACACTGCGGACACCAACGGTGTCGAGCATCCCAGTCAAGATATCAGCCCCACCAGAGCTTGTCTGGGAGGTCATCACTGGAACAGAGCAGTTTGAATTGTGAGTCGTCTTTTACTACAGCAAAGTGCGGGTGCTTAACAGCTCGATGGCTAGATCTCCGTATATGTGAGTACCCAAACACCCTGAGTTAGTTATGCACCACTCACCACCGAGAAAGACGGGCGCAGGCGGTGGTGGATTGCCGCAGCCACCGTGACCACAACGACATGTCCAAACGCCCTCTCCATCGTGTATGGAAAGAGAGGCTAGATGGCCATGCTACACCACCTCCAGCATCTTTCAAAGGCAAAGAGAAAGAGTTCACCAAAGAGACGCACGAGATGACATTTCCAATGTCAAAGGACGAGCGAACGAATCCAAGAGGCGTGAAAGGCTATGCGATGGCACACCACAAGCTCACAGTGATACCGGAGGCCGACGGACAGGACCGCACACTGTACCAGGTCACTGAGGAGTTCTACGCCACGGAAGACTGCTGGGGCGGATGCTTGAATCCAGCAACATGCGAAAAGAGCGCACGCTGGCTAGCGGACGACATTAAATTGATATCTGAGCGGCTCGCCCGCCAGTGATTGGATATCACTTCACATCCTACAGATACCAAAGACACAATATTATTACTAGATATCTATAGAAGTATTTAGTTAATTGGCAGGCGTCAGATTGTGTGCAATGCACGGACCTTACTATATGCTAGCAGAGATGACCGTCCGCTCACAGCGCATCCTTACCTGATCGCCGCCGGGATACTAGGATTCGGGGCAGTTTTCATTGCGGACAGCGCTCCGAGTGAATGGCACCGATGGCACATAGCGTGTCGGACAAAGGGTCGCGCGAGATCTGGAAAGGGTCACCGTGGTCAATCATCAGAGAAACAAATAGGGCCCCGAAACCTGTGGTTGATCGCGACATATAAGATGGTCTCGGAAGCTCGAAATGAGCTGTCACTCGCTTTCTCCACCTCACCACTGCATCCCTCTGCAGCATCCAACGAAGCCGCCAAGATGTCGAGCAAGGGAGGACTTCGAGAATACGCCCCCAAGCAGCCCGACCTCAGGTTCCGTGCCACGACCATTCCGCTCGTGATCAATGCACCGCACAGACTGGTCTGGGAAATCATAGAAAGGATGCCGGCTGCTGAATGGTAAGCATACCATACACCCGGCATGATTGCTGTACATGACTCGCCGGACGGCTGACACTGGTATCACAGGGATCCATTCGCGTAAGCACAGGGTTTTCTTGGACATATAGATACGATACTCACGTCTACTAAGGCGTATCCAGTCCGTGTGGCAGAAGCAAGGGGGCTTGCGACGGCCCCGCCACAGGACGAGAAAGCTGTGGACATTCCACCTCCCACCATCACTTATGCCAAGTGGAATTCCAATGTGGCGCTCCGTGAGGTTGTAGCGTATAAACCTCAACTTGAGTCGGACCCGAGGGGCTTCGCCAAGTCGATGCATCGCTTGATCCCATGTCCTGAATGGGACGAGCCGGGGTGCACCAGGTATAACATCGTTGAGGAGTTCTTCGCGGAGGACGAAAGCTGGGAGCCTGGTTTTAGTCCAGGGATCATGGAAAGAAGTGCAAGAGAGTTGGCGAAGGAGATTAAGTTGAAGTGCGAAAAAGAAGCAGAGATGCGGCGTGCTAATGGGGAGTTCCCAATAGTCCGTGCTTCGTGGTGATGGAAGGCAATAATGTACACCGGCGTCGTCCGGTGAATCCGAGACATGGATGCAGCGATATTCGTGCACTTGAGCCACCTTCCTTGTATCTCTCGACGCCAGGAAAATGCATCAAGGGTGCAAGACTATTGCGCATTACACAAGTAGGGTATCATCCAAGTCCAACAAATCAAGGGTATTCCAACTACAATCCGTTAGCCTGCTTACAATTGAGCCAGCGTAAGACTCTCCGTGCGAGTCTTCAACCCATCTGCCATTGCCTGGAATCCCTTCTTGAGCCCACTACCGACGAACCACTTGACAAGGTACGCCGCGGGCCCGTCGAAGACCTCGATCGTCTCGTACTGAGTCTTCCCATCCACGACGATCAGCCACTGCCACCGTTCCGTCCGGAGCAGCCACTGAGGCAGGCGGTTCTTCCATACGGCGCGGTAGTTCTCGGCGTCGACGACCGTCACGACGAGACGGGTCGTCGCCGGAAATCGCTTGGACTGCATGGTCGGAGGAATGTGCGCGATGAGTGCCATGAAGGACCCTTCCATTGGGACCTCTTCAGGAAGAGGTTTGTCATGTGCGTCCACCACTGTTTGTGTTCGCCTGCATGCGAGTTAGCAAGGTGCGTGTGCGCGTAACCACAGAGGCTAACTCTAGGTACTCACACGAATGCGTTCCTACCCGACGAAAGTGTTTAGCCTATAATTCGTAGCTTAGTTATACACACACCGCATCTTGACATACCATTCATGGTAGGACCCAAAGTCCATCAAGACTTCCCAGACCTTCTGTACCGGGGCGTCGATAAGTGAAGTCGCGCTCACGGCGAACGCAGCATCGGCAGCCCGAGGAGGAATTGTATTTGACATGCAGGGCTCCGAGTTTTGCGACACTTCAGACTGAGGAAACGAGCGAGGCTCGTCGCGTACACTGTAACGATGAAGACGTTGCCTGCGGTGGTAGCAAGAGAACAAGCAACGTATTACACAAGCGCCTATCCCTTCGGTAGGAATCCAGGCTCATGGTATTGGAAGGAAACAGCGCCGCAGTTCGAACGCAAACAGTCGAATTTCTGTGCATGAGCATGTATTGCAGCTAAAAATACATTGCATGATTGCATTAGAATTACGGCCCCTAAACTAAGAGACGAAAAAGTCAAAATAATAACTAGTAACTCAGAAGCAATCAACCGCTTGGTCCTAGTCCTCGCCAAGCAACGGGAGCTGTGTCTCCGTTCCCTGCGCTATCGCTTGCTCTTTGGCTGTGGGTTCGTGAGCGTGTGAGATATGGTCCTCAGCGTCCGCCTGGAGAAGGTCCGTATGAGCTGAAGGCGGAGTGTGCGGAGGAGTGTCAACGTCGCCAGCTTCACTAGCGGTGTAGACGAGAGCTGGAGGGAGAATGGTGACGTTGAGGGCTGTGGTAGAGTGTCGTCGATGGGCATCGCTTCCGGCTGTGGTGACTCCGTCGACTCCAGGGTAACCTCATCAATGACGGCAGACGGCTCAGCTACGGGGTCGATGCAGCGGTCAACGTCCGAGGCATGACTATTGTCAGCTGCTTGGACGTCAGCCAGAGGTGCCGATGCGTCGAGGATGTCAACGTCTTCAGGGGCAGGATGGGGCTCTTCAGGGACTGCGTTATCCACAAGAGTAGAGGACTGCTGGGCTGCGTCGAACTCCGGTGACTGAACTTCGGCGTGCATGGCATCGGCTGCGACGGTAGGAGAAAGAGAGATAAGGGAGGAATTGGTGACTGGAGGGGAGTCGGGAGAGGGAGGCAGCAAATCGGCAAGCTGGCCAGCGGAACTATCGGTGTCGACGTCCATCACTTCCGCGTTGGGCGCGGCAGGCTCTGAGGGTACGTCAGCGACGGATCCTTGGGAAGAGTGTGTTCCGTCGAGGAGGACGGCATCGACCTCGAAACTGTCCTTCAACTGATGCTCTTCAACTCCCTGTTGTGACTGTTCTGGTTCCGATTCCGCGTCGTCCTCCAGCTGGCCTTCGCTCGCAGCCCAAGCCCTCCAAACCAGGATCTTCAACTTCTCAACCCTCTCTGCCTCGTTCTCGACTTTCCTGGCGAGTTGCCTCCTCTGAGTCCGGATCTCGTCGTCACCGCCGCTTTGGACGCCATCGAGCTTCGTCAGAAGGCGGCTGAGCTCCTCGATGTACGCATGTACGGGCACGTTCTTTGGTGTGTAGGCAAGCTTCGCATCCTCGGCCGTCCTCTCGATGTCGCTCGACGCGTGCAACCCGTCCCGTCCAGCCGTGGCCACGGTGAATTGTTGACCGCGGTGAATGTAGTCGAGCTCGGGTGGGAGGGAAAAGTTGCTCTTCAACTGCTCGAACTTTGCGGACAGGTCTACGATGGTACGGAGAGCTGTGCGCCTCTCATAATGCGCCCGCCAGAACGTCTGAATCTTCTCGGCTGCATCGACTTCTTGAGGCGTGAAGCGGAGGGGTGATGCCGAACGACGATGTTGGGATGGTGCTTGTGACTTGGGCAGCGAAGTGCACATCCCTGGCGTATTGGAGCGTCTTGTGCTCGACTTTGGCTCATTCTGTTGAGAGGACTTGGTCTGGGTAGCCTGCGCTCCTCGCCCTCGTTCACTTGGAGACATGGTACGACCTCGGTAGGACTGCTGTGTGCTACAGCGTGAGTATGAGTATAAGACATGACAGGGGTGATACGTACTGTCTCAGGCTGTGTGGAACGCGACGGTTGAAAGCCGAAGAGTTCACTGAGAGGGTTGTAGTCGACATCCTGGCCAGCGTACCGCCTCCTGTGTTCCTCGTCCTTGCGTCTGCGCATCTCCTCCTCCCGCATTCGCTGTTCCTCCAAAATCGTCAACCTCTGCCTCTCCAGCTCCCGCTCTCGTTCGAGTGCTTCGATATGCCTCTGCTGCTCTAGCTTCTGCTGCTCCAGCCTCTGGCGTTCCGCGAGCAAGGCGCGCTGCTCTTGCGGGGACAGGTACCCATATGAATGGGCCGGGTGCGCATGCGAGGCGTATGGATATGTGTAGCCGTCTTCGTCCGCGAGATAGGAATCGTAGGGCGAGTCGAAAGCGGCTTGCCTGGCCAGGCGTGCTCGAGCAGCGCGGTTCCGGGCGTCCGCCTGCTCACGCAGAGCTTGCTCGTATTGCCTGCGTGCAGCCTCTTCCTCCGCTAGAGCTCGTAGATATTGAGAGTCAGAGCGACCGTAAGGCAGTCCACCGTAAGTGGGTTGCGACGAAGGGCCGAAGCCATAGTGGAAGGGGTACATGATGATATGTGGTGCGTGTAGCAATGCGGGGTCGACGCTTCATGGTGAGCGCACAGACTATTTGTATGAGCCTCCATCGCCCCGCCCTTCTTCGAAACTGTTCTGCGTGTTTGGAGTGGGATGGTTCTGGAGCGTACGATGTGAAGGAGGAGAGTTCGACCTACGTCGGCGCTGTTCTCGAATTTTCCTGTAGGCGCTAGGAGGCGCTATTAGGCTGCAGGCGCAGAGTTGTGACCCCGGAACCTTTCACCGTACGCGTCGTCGCGTCCGAGTATCCCTCAGCGACATCATAGGGCTCTGTGGGAATCAACCAGGTTCTGAACGTTTCCTTGCTTGTGCTGGGACTGAAGCTAAGACAGGAAGTCATGCTATACGGTTGCTGGCGATTCGGAGACTGGTGCTGAACCAGTGTAGGGAATATGATTCAAACTAAGTACGTGTTGGTTACGCCAGGCCTCTCCCGCTCAAAGTAGAACACAAGCATAGGCTTTGGACAGCAAAATGTGAGTGCAATTAAAGTACTAGGGTAGCTAAAACAGTAATCAAAACGCTGTACACGGACGGTTCACTGTATCAGCGCGTTTGAATGGTGAGTGAGACCTCAGGAGCTCACCAATGTCCGATAGGTCCTCCCAACCTAAGTTTTTCCGTATTTCATCTTCGCAGGTTAAGCAGTCGCATTCGTCCTCACTCTGATAATCCCACCCAAACGTACCCACCACAGCAGAGGTTTGGAACTCTAGCCAGTCTACGTCCTGAGTATTGCGCCCGCGTCGAACATATAGCTTGCAAATGGGCATATTCCGGGCTTTTCTGCCACGCAGCGCGACGCACAGCCGCGCACTGAGTGAGTCGCGATCCAAGGCAACAACCTCTTCATGAAGCCCGTACCACCTGATTTCCATGAAGGCGAGGTGCTGCAATTGCGGAAAGATATCAATGTCGCCCGTCCCATCAAGTGCTCTTATGAGGAACGAAGGGTATGTCACTGTGGTACGCGGAGTGAGTTCCGTGACCTTTCGTAGCCGCGCGCATAACGGCCACACGTCGAAGGCCCCGAGGTGGTCGAAGGAGAGCGCGCGTGGGTTATCAAGAGGGTGATGGAAAGGAATGATTCTATGAGCGCGCGGACGACCTTGTCCAGCGCGAACAAGCTGTAAACACTGACAGTGATTTTACCGGGGTGTGTTCTGCAGAGAAACCTCTCGCCGCGTTGTCGAGGTCATCGATGCCCCGGTGGTGCGATCATAGTTCAATGGTATAGGTCGGACACGACATGGTGGTACGGCAAGCCACAGGAAGCCGGGGGCTGGAAGGAACGTCCACCGAGATCAATGAGGCAATGGTGCGACACATAAGTACGAGATTTAGCTCGTCCGGCGTCGGATTGAGCGGATTATACACATGGACCATGCACTCCAAGTGAACAGATGCGGTTGCGGGAAACTCCAGATGATCCAACAGTCTTCCACAAAGCGCTACAGGCGTCCCCATAGCAAGGCGGATAGACTTGAGACATGGCAAGCGGACGCGCCGTTGAGCTGCGGTTTGCTGCACTGGGTCGCCTCCGCTTTTGACCACGCCGTCCAGGTCCAACGAGACCAAGCACGATAGTCGGTCGAGGATATCCAACCAATCTCGCACACCCACACGACCGCTCAGACTCGATATTCGCAAGGAGAGATGGGTCATTGCAGGATGCAACAGAACGGCCGCAAACACGTGTGTGACGTCTTCGAGGTAGAGCCGTATCAGATTGGGCAGGGGGCCGTCGTCGTTTTGTGGTGTAAGGTCGCGACCTCCAAGCGCTACGGTGAAGACGCTGTTGAGCTTGCCGAAGCGGTGTGCCTCCTTCCCGTACATGAGCGGCGCTGCGGCTACGCGATGCTCGTGCGTCAGCAGATGTAAAGTGAGCGGAACACTCCGTGCGCGGTGGAAGAATGTCTCCCTGCAGGCCACGCTGCGCGTAGGGAATATCTCTGTCCACATCGCCGGGAAACTCAACGCGGTGTCTCTCCAAAACCGGCAGACGTGCGTCAACGGCACCCAGCGGTATCCATTCTGAAGTGTTCTTCACAACCTGTGGGTGCTTGAAGGACCGCAAGCAATCCTGGTAATGCGCCCGGACCGCCCACATGAGGATTTCGTAGAGGATTTCGGTTGGGATACGCGCGATGGGGAGCAACGAGTTTCGTAGATGGCGCAGAGCGCGCATTTCTGCAGCATTCCGCTCAAGCGCAGCGTCAACGACGTCAAGTGTTGGACGAGGATCGACATTTCCGACGTACGCCCCGTTTGTTGTCAATGCATGCATGACCCTGAGCAAGGAAGTCTACAACACAAATGATAATCGTGAATTGGTTGTGCTGGGTAAGACGTAAGATGAACTAGAGTGCAGACCAATGAATACGACGTCCTCTCCAAATTTGGTTATGATGGTGCCTTCGCAAACGAAGAGACTCTTGCAAGTCCTGGACGTTCAACCGAGCGGTGTGTTGACAGAGACAGTGGGACCCCGAAAGCCTCCGCTCGGCGCTGTGTAACACTAGGGCGCCTGCAATCAATGGCTGCAACAAGTAGGACCCCGTGTATCCTTGACCGTCGGGCTGCTAACCGTCCACTGAGCTGTTAGTCACTTCGTAAAGTATCCAAATCAAGCCCAGAGGCGGGAGATTATCTGAGCTCGTGATCAAATTCGTCTACCAAAATAGTAGTGATACACCGCTCTTTTCCTATGTCCATGTCCAGCACTTACCCGCACGTTGACCTCAACATTTTAGGGCCCTGACTGACCGACAACACCTTCCAAATACGGATATACAGTTTGGCTTTGTTTGTGCTCGGTCGCAGCTCGGGAAAGCGCAGGCGCCCGTTGAAGCGGCGAGACAACGTCGACCATTGTCCTCAACGCATCCTCTTTTGTTCTCGACAATGCAAGTCATAGCGACGGCCATAGTGGGACGACAGCGGACTGTTCGCAAAGCAACACTGCCTTCGCGTAGAGCAGCCTGGGAACTGCAGACGAGCGTACATAAGATGGTCACCGCCCACGCGAGGTCGATATCTTCATCCCTCCTTGCTTACCTCGCGGTTGCCTGCAGCTGGCCTATCGAGCTCGACGCTCATTCATTTCTTTCTTGTCCTTCCTTTCTCTTGACGGCCTGGTGGTCGCTCTGTTGCTTGTTTGCAGCTCACTCTCTCTTACATCCCCCACCATCTCCCGGTGCCGGCACCTCTGACCGTTGTCTCTCTCTACTCGCAGTTCATAACCCTCTACGCCATCTTCTACGCCCGCCTACACTGCAACGCTTGCCAACATGCCTAACGCTCGTGGCTGTACGTGTTTTTCAGCTACTCTTGTGTCAAGAGACTTACCGTGATGTTATACGCTAGACCTCTTCATCTTCCTCAACGCCGTACGCGTCCTCAGTATCATCTCGCTCATCCTGCTGTTCGCCAGTAGCATTGTCTCTATGGTCTCTGATGTGAAGGCTGTCAACGCCTTCATCACCGCTGGCAAGTCCGAGGGTAGTTCGTCTGGAAACTCGACAACCATCGACTGCTCTGTGTACGATTGCGACTATATTGAGTGCGTAGCAACTTGTACATCACCCGTTCATGGCTAATCGCGGAAGGACAGAGGAAGCACAGTACCCAACCAACCCGCCGGAGCCTTCTGGGCCGTCCTGAACCGCCTCCTGGTCATCTTCCAAAGCATCGTCTGCATCATGGCCGAAGTCGGCTGGCCCGCCGCGTTCTTCGCAACCTACTTCCCCGTGCTCGGCCCCAACTTCGGCGTCGGCGCGCTGGGCGTCATCCAGGGCCTGCTCGGCGCGGCCGTGCTCTCGCACCACGTCGACGAGTTCTCGCTCGTGTCCGCCTTTCTCGTCTTCTCCGTCGGGTGCCTGAACATGCTCCTTGGCCTCGTCTTCCGCGAGAAGATCAAGACGAAGCGCGGCTTCGGCGCGTGGAAGGGCGAGAAGGACGTGCTGCCTATCTCCGCGGGCTTCCCGACCACGCCGCAGGGCGTGCGCCCGCTGCACACCAGCCGCAGCGCGTACGGCGACGAGAAGGGTGCGCAAGGCGCGTGGCGCTCGGGCAGCCTCTCGAGCGACAAACCCGGTCTTGGGTTTGGCCGGCAGGGCGCCAAGTTCGCGGAGGCCCAAGGTGTGTAGTTATGTGTACGTGCGTCGTCACGCGAGTGCTGACTATCATGGTGGTGTTAGGATACGTTGTCCGCCATCCCGAAGAAGCGGTTCCACCGTACGCTTCTAAACCCGCATCGCACGTCTCGCACCCGAGTACTGGGTCTGCCTCTTCCTACAGCGACTCAAGGCCTGTCTCGGCTGCACACGAAGATAGACATGAAGAAGATAACGACGAAGAAGACGCAGTGGCCGTTCATCACACGAGTTCGAGTGCTAACGCGGTCTAAGTCCGCCACCTTTCCTGGGGATGCTTTGCCATGCCAGAGCCACCTGTTTCACCTCTCAACATGCTGTGACGTGTATCGTAAAATCCGTGTATTTCTAGCCTATCTGTATGGCTATTATTTGTAGCTTATATTCCTACAGCTTCTTCCTCCCTGTGCATTATTTCTTCTGTCTTGGGGCAGTACCATCGCATATCTCACACAATTCGTACACTTGATTCCCCGAACGACCTTCGTAAAGCGTGAACCCACTGTCGCTACGTGACACTCGCTAACAGAACGAGTTTGTTGGCTGAAGTCGCCAATAATTCTGCGTCCGATGCTAGCTACACACCATGCACACAACGCTTCACGGTCGAATTCCACCGCTGGAGCTTCTAGCACGTTCCTGGCCCAGAGCACGTTCCCTAACACACAGCACGCGGCTGGGTGAAGACCTATCAATTTGAAACAGAGTCCTTGCAGAACCTTGGAGAATCTCGGCGGCTCAAAGTACAGCAGAACTGTTCGAATGCTTGCAGCTGCAGAGCGTCGGACAAGAACATACTGTATCAGACTAAGTAATATCAAAGCCAAGCATATGCCGACTCGGAAGCCTGCGTTGTCGCTACAGCGTGCCGTCTCTGGCTTTCCTCAGGCTCTATGAAAGCTTATGCATGCGCCTAGCGTGGTCTGGCCAGGGCAGTTAGGTGGAAAGCTTGTCTGAGACTTCCAGACCGCCGAACGATAGCGCACTCGAACCGCATTCCGAGAGTCGATATTGCGAGAGCATCTGATAATCGGCATGCAAGAATGTAATATGCGCACATGCGTTCAAGAGATGGCAACGGTGAGGACGACTGCGGCAGTACGCTCGTTCTCGGTCGAAACAAAGCGACGTATCCATCATCTTGGCCGACATGCGGTGTAACGATTCGGTGCTCGAAGGACGGGCTGGGCTGGACACGAGTACGCTCCGATGCTACCGAGGCGCCGCTCCAATATCATAATGCGAATTGTACGAGAGGTGGCAACTCGCCGTGGTGCAACACAACACCCTAGTAGTAAGACTCCATACTTCATATCGGCCGACGCAGCGTTGAGTCATGTTCTGGTGAGCTGCTGTCGTTCCAGAATGGAGATTGGTCAGTGAGGCAGCAAGGTACACCGCCCCCTTAGCGAGACACCGAAGCTGGACCAGCACTTCATTGCAAGCGATATCCACGACCTAGGGTAAGCAAATCGTCGCAGGAGAGAGAAAAAATGTTCTGGGCTTTGTTGTCCGTTGGCTGGGGCGCGCCGACGATCCGAAATGGCGTCAGAAGAAACCGCGGCGAACAGAGATGTGGCACGTTTGCAAGCTATGTCAACGGTAGAAGCAGGACTCTTGCGCGAACTCCGCAGGTCGAGCGTAAAGCCGGTCGGAGGTGCAAGCAGCGCTGCGATTATTCATGCGCTGTTCAGCGTACACGGGAGGCCCAGACGGCGAGCAGGCGGTCTTGGGCAGCGGTCGCAGTGGCGAGAACGACCCGCACAGTCTGCGTGCGCACATGAAGGTCAGGAATAAACGGGATGCACCGTGAGTTCGCGGAAGGTGGTTTCTGGGCGAGGTCGAGCCAAGGCGAGAGGGCGGAGACTCGCGAAGGCTCAAGGCGGGCGTAACGGAGCCCGGAATGGCAATCGGGATCTCGGCGGGCAGGGCGCGATTGCTTTGAGGCAGAGCCAGATCTCCGATCCCAAATCGATGACCGAAAGGCATAAATACCCTCCCGCCGCCGTCTGCCCACTCCCCATCTTTCCACCCAACCCCCACCGCACAGATAACATGCCCGTGAGTGCACAATGTACTGTATATTCACGGAAGTGCTAACGACGATGTCTCTCAGGTCAAAGCTGGAATCAACGGGTGAGCGATCGAAGCGCGTTCGCGTACTTGGGAGGAGAATACTGATCTCGGACAAACCACTTCTTCTATAGTTTCGGTGAGTACCAAATGCGTGCAGTACCGAATCGTGAAACTGACGGTATTGCAGGTCGTATTGGCCGTATCGTCCTCCGTAATGCTCTTCTCCACGGAGACATCGATGTCGTCGCTGTGAACGAGTGCGTACTTGAATTCTATTGAGTAGATGCGCGTCCTAACGCCTCAATCCGCACTTTAGCCCCTTCATTGACCTTGACTACATGGTACGCTTTAACGCCACACTCTATCGTCCTCGGCGATAGGGTCTGCAGTATACGGTTCTAACGCGCTTTGCGCGCCGGTTTAGGTCTACATGTTCAAGTACGACTCCGTCCACGGCCGTTACAAGGGCTCCGTTGAGGCCAAGGATGGCAAGCTCTACGTTGAGGGCAAGGCCATCTCCGTCTTCTCAGAGAAGGACCCCGCCAACATCCCCTGGGGCTCCGTCGGTGCTGAGTACATCGTCGAGTCCACCGGTGTTTTTACCACCATCGACAAGGCCTCTGCTCACTTGAAGGGCGGCGCCAAGAAGGTTATCATCTCCGCCCCTCTGCCGACGCGCCCATGTTCGTCTGCGGTGTCAACCTGGAGGAGTACGACTCAAAGTACACCGTCATCTCGAACGCGTCCTGCACCACCAACTGCTTGGCGCCCCTCGCCAAGGTCATCCACGACAAGTTCGGCATTGCCGAGGGTCTGATGACCACCGTCCACGCCACCACCGCGACCCAAAAGACCGTCGATGGTCCCTCCAACAAGGACTGGCGTGGCGGCCGTTCCGTTGGCAACAACATCATCCCCTCGTCCACCGGTGCTGCCAAGGCTGTCGGCAAGGTTATTCCCTCGCTGAACGGCAAGCTCACGTAAGTCTAACCTATCGATACGATTTGGGCAATCTTGCTGACAGCTTACGTAGCGGTCTCGCGTTCCGTGTCCCCACCGTCGATGTCTCCGTCGTTGACCTCGTCGTGCGCCTCGAGAAGGAGGCGTCGTACGCCGAGATCAAGGCCGCCGTCAAGGAGGCGTCCGAGACGACACATAAGGGCATCCTCGGCTACACCGAGGACAAGGTCGTCTCGACCGACTTCACCGGCAACGACAACTCGTCGATCTTCGACGCCGAGGCCGGCATCGCGCTGAGCAAGACGTTCGTCAAGCTCATCTCCTGGTACGACAACGAGTGGGGCTACTCCCGCCGTGTCTGCGACCTCCTCGCGTACGCTGCGAAGAAGGACGGTGCCTTCTAAGCGCCTTACGTTTTCGCTGCTTGAGGTTGTGGGATTTTAGACTGGAGGAGATAAAGAAATTGTATCATTCGATGTACTCATAATGCCTACGCCCTCGCTGTATTCCAACACACAATAGATGCAAAGAATGTACACGTATTGCCTTTTGAAGAACGCTGCTCCAGGAACATAAATACTGAGACGGTAGCGCTGGCACAGGCCCCCCGGGTATGGGCTTAGATGTACGATCCAAAATGACCCCTTTTAGGGGTTTTATGTCCTCAAGGTTTTGGGCCGTTTATGTCCGGCGCTTGGTCGGGGTCCGTCATTTTGGCCGATTTATGGCCTTTTTCGGGTATAGGTTCCAAAACAATCGCAGAAATGACAGGAAAATGCCAAAATCGCTTGCGCTTCGCGCAAAGCCTTCCACACCACAAACCATACTACAAGCCCCCAAAACAAAACAAGCCGGCCTGCTTGCAGCGACATTGAATGTTGAGCGGCCATGGTCTTACGGGCGTGTGATCACACTGCCACAATGCGCCACGTCGGGTTGGTTGCAGTCTCATTCACAGACGCACGGGGGTAACGAACTGGTCGTATCAGTTTGTTATCGGACTACGAAAGGCCACCTGCGGACACACTTATCAGTAAGCTCCAATTTGTAGTCGATAATAAATCACTTACTTAGTGGTGCAAGGTTGGTCGCCACATGGTCGAATTATGTCCGGCGCTGGATCGGACTCCGCCGTCCGGGCACGGTCTATATCCTCGCACAAGATCGGACTTCCGGCCAAATTTTGCCCTTTATGTCCTCCAGCGGATCGGGGCTCGCGCCTTCGGCGCGATGATTTATGTCCGGCGCTTGATCGTACATCTAAACCGATATTCGGGGGGCCTGCTGGCACTCACAGCTTGGTCCGGCGCTTATAAAGTCCTTGCCCTCGTGGACGGACCACCACCACTCGGAGTTGGTTCTGCGCACCCTGGCACGACCAATGCTTTCACATTGAGTCTACATTCCGTTTACAAGTCAACCACCACCGCAGTCGACAATCCAGCCTCGTTTGCGGTGATGACGACCGTCGGAGTATATCACCATGAAACACTATCTCAGAGCCGGCGACCTCGTAATTCGCTCAGCGGTGGCCACGCATGGCATAGTAACGGTGTTTCGTGTGCATAAAGACATACTCGCGTTTAACTCCCCTGTTTTTTTCCGGAATGGTCTCACTACCGAGCAGCTCTGCGGTGCAAGACATGTATGATGGTGCGCCAGTCGTCCAAGTCACAGACGATGCGGAGGACCTTGAGAGTCTCATTGGCGCGCTCCACGACGCTTCGTGAGTCCATCTAACTTCTCGGGTCATTTCAAACCGGTCTGTATTCATGATGACACAGAGCTCTTTCGTTGCTACGGTTCGATCCAGACAATCCTCTGCGGCTCACGGGCGTGATGAGGCTCGCGACGAAGTACCAAATGAATTCCGTGCGGCAGCGTATCATTCACGTCATGGAGGACAGCTGACCGGTGACTCTCGAGCAGTGGCATCGCTTTACGAGCGAGCTAGATGCTGTGGGGACGGCGCACGCCCGCGCAGAAGACGGGAAGGTCAGCGGCAAGGTACTTGACGATCGCCTGCCGGAGCCGGCTTCCGCGATTCGCTTCGCAAGCCACTTCGACGTACCATCCATTTTACCCTGTGCGTACTATACGCTAGCCGGTATCTCACCCGCGGAAGACTGGGAAGACGTACACGCCAACTCTCCAGAACTTCTGGCAGATCCGGAAATACCGCTGCGTACGGCTCGCTGGCATGATCTGTCGGATCGTGACGACCTCTACAGGTTCATACAGGGTAGAGAAGAGCTCTCTAGCCAGATCTTCAGCATGATGCAGCGTTGCGGATGTGAAGGGGAAGAACTGCGCCTTGCATTCACGCTCATGTGCTCCCCGGTGCAGCCAAACGAAAATGTTTAGCAGCGTTTCAAGCTATCGCTATGGAGTGGAGGCAGACTGTCTTCAGTGATGACCGGATTGCTTCAGAAGCTCAACAGCCTGCCCCGTTGAAGATTTATGAGGAGCTAGCAGAGAGCGATTGAAGTGAGGTACGGTTGCCGAGCAGGGTCAGGCTTATTGCACGAGTTCGAGTCCGAAGATCAAGCGCTTGATGCGAGTTTGATGGCGCATCACGCCGCCTCCGAAAACTAGAATCAGTGAATTTGGCCGTTCTGCGCGTGTCAGTGTACATTATCGCCTTCATAGAGCTGGAAATGGTATCTTCTGAGAGGCTAGGAGGTATATAAGGTGCTGGGGGCACGAAACATGAGACCGGCGCTTGGGCGCTTACTTCTCGGACTTGTCCGAGTGAGCCGCTGAGCCTCCTAATTTGGTAATTTCTTGATGAATACCAAAGCAAGGCGAACTGCCAGCAGAATGTGGGTGCTCAACACAGTCAGTCTGATATCTTGCTTCTCATTCAATTGATTAATTTATTTCCCAATAATAAAGATGTGATAAAAAAGAAAAGCGCTTTAACCACTTGGCGCTAAGTGCTATAGCACACGCATCTATTTTCTTCGTATAGTCAGCGATAGCAAGATGTACTCATAGCCATGCATCAGCCAAGTTAATGGACTTCACCACTATTCTTGTCATAGCTTGTGCTTCCCAGTTAACCTGGTGCTCATCAAGAAATTACCAAATTAGGAGGCTCAGCGGCTCACTCGGACAAGTCCGAGAAGTAAGCGCCCAAGCGCCGGTCTCATGTTTCGTGCCCCCAGCACCTTATATACCTCCTAGCCTCTCAGAAGATACCATTTCCAGCTCTATGAAGGCGATAATGTACACTGACACGCGCAGAACGGCCAAATTCACTGATTCTAGTTTTCGGAGGCGGCGTGATGCGCCATCAAACTCGCATCAAGCGCTTGATCTTCGGACTCGAACTCGTGCAATAAGCCTGACCCTGCTCGGCAACCGTAGAGGTCTCTGTGGCCTGCTGTAGGCAGTTACGAGCGTGGTTGCAGGCAAGGCAAACTTCCATCTGGGATGAGCTTGCGGAGACGTTTCATCTTCCCTAGAAAGTGAGTTAAATATACCAAGGGTTTGTCAAGAGGTGCTTATCACGGTGGTTATCATATCATAGCATACATTAAGATAATAGGATCTGGCAGGCAGTGGATGCTACAGCCTTGATACTTACTCAAGTATTTCCGCGATGCATCATAGCGTGGGAGAGTAGCTACAGTGATCTACATTGCTTGTAACACATTCAACATACTGCCTTTTTCTCATCACACTATGTAGATTTGAGACCTCTATTCCCAGTATCGCAGCAAAGTGGCACTGACCACGCATGATCGCTTGACTCACACACCTAACATAGACTGGCATTCACTGTACGCCGCGTTCTCCTCTCCGGGCTCAGTCCACAGGAACTCCTGATTGTTCCACCCGAGCGTGAGCAGCCCGTGGTCGAGCACGCCGTCGCCGTCCGTGAAGTCCGCGCATGCGGCGATCGCCTGTGAGTCGCCGATCATCCAGCCGCCGGCGTTCGCGGCGAAGAACGACGTGCCGTCGGACGTGCTGCCGAACGAGTCGTACGGGCCCTCGTTGTTGCTCAGCCAGCTGAAGTCCGCCACGAACCCTCCGTCGTTGTCCGGGTCGGACTGGCGCTTGACGGGGCCGTTCGACGTCTCGTTCCAGAACGGAACGTTCCTGCATGGCGAGGTTCACAGTCAGCAATTGGTTACAGGAGTGAGCACGAAGCACCGCGTACCTTGCGCGCAGGCGATTGATACCACCGTCGTTGATGAACTCGACGGTGTGGTTGAGATTGTCCGTGTGGATGTGCCCGACGTAGTGCCACACGCCGGGTTCGAGCTCGGTAGAGAGCCTGTGTATGAGGGTCTTGTCTGGCGTAGGGGGAAGAACGAAATACGGGTTCGGCACGTCTTCAGTGTCTGCCCTGTCTTGGAATAGCCATGCGGCGAAGAAGAAGCTGAACACGGAATAGATGGCGCCGATACCGCATGTGAGCGGGTTACCGAGGGCGCAAGCGGCGGTGGCAACGGCTGCATATAGATAGGTAAGTGAATAATTTCAGTAAATCGTCGATTGTAATTACCGCCGTTCTGGACAACCAAGGCCATAAGCAGATTCTGGTCTAAGTGCCGGTGAGTATGACGCAGCTCGTAGAGTCAAAAATGGGTCATACTGACTATTGTTAAACGTCCATCCCACGCGTCGGACGAGCTCGACGTCATGCGGAGCCATGAGAGCAGCGTCGCTAGCGGAAAACACGACCTTCAAAGGAGCGACGTCTCGGGTAGAGGCATCTAGGCTACCGATGGACAGGGCGTACGCGCAAGTCGCGACGAGGGAGGCGAGCACAATGTGAGAGGACCGAAGCGCATTGTAAAGTTAATGCGTTGGGTTGCTGAGGCTGCGTTCAGCTGTATTTATGTGCAATTGCGTGCGCTTGTCAATGCTTTTAGGATCATTTTATCGCTTGTCGGGCACACAGGCGCACGAAAGGCGATGCCGAACTATGAGTGAGAGGTCAGCAGGGAATGAGTAGTCAGCCTTTCAGCCGCCAAATGGCGAGCGTCTAGTGAATTATAAGCGTCAAGACATTCAGCGGAGAGATCTCTGCCCCGCAAGGTATCTGTGTGGCGCCTTTTGGGTAAGCTGAAATATAAGCCAAGATAGCAGTGTGAAGATGCAACTCATTCCATTATTGAAGGGAGCTTACCTCCATTAACAGCTCAGCGACCGCCATACGATCCGAACGATGTGCGCTGAGGCCCTTGCGGTAATGATTTCCGCCGACTATAGCTTTTGAAGACGTGCCTGCAGAAGAAAAGATAAAAGCCTGATAAGCTTGGTGGTTGCTTGCATACAGTAGTAAACGCGGGGCAAGACCTTACCGAGGAGTATTTTGGCTATCACTGATGACCGCTGGAAGCGCAGCATGATCGTCTCACGGGCGCCGTGTATGTCGTTAGAGTCTCCTCGGGTCCGAGGCGGCATTGCTTAAATGACTCTACCTCCGTGCTTGATGCTACTGTGAATCTTGAATGAGTCTAACCGCTCTGCGCGATGTCGTAATCAGGGGCGTGTTGTGTAGCCACGTCAGCACACATTGAGAGGTGATGACCATCACGATCTACATTTCGTCACGTCCGTATAACCCGAGGCCATCATAGCTCACCTGAGCGAGCGCTTTGTGCGGGGCATATTACGCCGCAAACGCGGTCAGCCGCAGGCACCCAGCGTTTCGAGAAGTCAGACGCAAGTCAATGGCCGGGCATCAGCCTCGGAGGACCACTGAGCTTCCGAGAATTTCAATGCATGAAGGAACGTTGCCACTCCAGCGGTAAGGCAACCGGCTGGAGTACTTG
>JAKOGH010000828.1:0-16034 GCA_024811115.1 Terana coerulea
GATCGGGCATGATGCATGATGTCCAGAAAGGGTCCTATGTATCCGACAGGTGCGGAGCAAACTTTGTGTTCAGAAGCACGAAGTGCTCATTGATTTATGACAGGCCGCTTTGGGATTACTTGGCCATTTTTCGGCGGCGTCTACAATTCCTAAAGACGATATTTCGCTGAAGCTTGCATCACGATATTTGCATTTTTGGATGATTACTGGTTGATTTGCCTGCAACACCCAGTATTGTGGGATTGTGACACGTGCAATTCTGGGAAGTTCTATTGTCGTTGGTGCAATTACGATAACATCGACACCCAGGGCCCCGAAGGTTAGCAATTCAACCCCTACGCCCTCATCCGTACGCGGTACTAAGCTCATGGAAATGGGGCCGGAGTGCGATGTGGAGGCTGTTTAATGCATGGAAAACGGCCAAGACCTGTGTACATGGACCAAACCCCATGTGGCCAACCTTGGCTACGGATGGTATACCAATTCGTATATTTCGAGATTTTCCATCGCGTTGCTCACTTATTTGTGTTTCTTTGCGAAGCTTGAGCCTGCTCCTGGACGTATATAAGCTGCCTGGCCAGAGCGTACTACACTCCAGAGCAGCAGAACTACTCTTCCAGCACTTCCACACTACTACTTGCCTCAACAACCATGGGTGTCACCGTTCTCGCCACCGGCACTTACACTATCAAGAATGTGTCCTACAGCAACTCGGCTGACCTCCCCAACAATAACGACAACCAAAGCGTCGAGGCAGCCTCTGACGACAGCACCACCAATTATCAGGTACAGTGCTGCATTCGCTCACTGTGCCCAGTACACGTTCATTCTAACGTCGCGGCTGTTATGTGCATCAGTGGGTGATCACGAAGCTCAGCAACGGCAACTACACCATCAAGAACGTCGGAAAGAGCAACTACGCCTACGTCGGCCCTAAGCCTGGCAACAACACCCACGTCGTCGGCAAGTCCACCTCCCGCGAATGGCGCATCGCGGGCACGGGCACCGATGACGAATACACGTATGTGGCCAGCGTGTTCGCGCCCACCTTCGACTGACATTCCTCCCAGGATCGCTCCTTCCGACGAGGACAACTACTGGGGCCTGAAGGACAACGGCTCTGGTACCCCCGTTAGTCTTACTGATACTCGGAAAGCGCGTTCCACTAATGAAGTGCTTTTCCGAACAGATCGAGCTGCGCACCGGCAGCACCGATGATACTAACCAGTGGGTCATCAAGAAGCCCTGAGTAGCTTTCTTGGTTGCCGCGACTGTGTAGGAAATGGCACGTCGGACTCGGAGCGTGGATCGGTTTGAACGAAATGACTGCTATCTGAGAAACGGTTGGAATATCTTCATTATCATGTAAAATCTGGAAAACCTTTGTATACTATTGTACGTCGAATGCACGAAAAGTGGATGAAATAGGGGTTGGTGCTCGTACTGATGGTCCTGCATCGAGGTATAAGAGGCCTTGGGTTGTTAACATGACACGCCGGACACACACGGTGGCTTGCAAATTCTCCTCATGAACACTGTCTTATACGTTTGTAGTGGCTATCTCAGGTCTCAGTCTAGAACTTATATTTTGCCTCCTTGTGAGCATACTAGAGCTGGACTATACTCGTTATCTATCCTAGGTTGTACATAGCATGAGTCCGCCTCAGCCTGAGGCTGCTTCACGAACGTGCTTACTAAGCAATAGCACGCTTTGCAGCCTTGGGCGCTTGGTGAGTCCGCCGGCATTTGCCTTGATGTCTGATGGATCTGGAGACTGTTTGACGCGCTGTAAGCCTGCCTGGGTCCAAAAACACCCGCGCCGCTGCTTGGCATGGAAGGGCATGGACTCCGGATGCAGCTAGTCTCGTCCCCATCCCCTCCTTCCGGATTTGGGAACTCCGTCAGGAGGGTCTGGCATCTCCCCAACGGCGGAGGGGGGGCATTGCCTTCGTCAGTTTCTGACGAGCGCTTATGTCAACTTGAGACTCGTAGTTCAAATCCTGCACTCGCAGCATTGAGGTATGCCTTGGCTGACTTGACAGGCGGAATGTATGCATATATCCGTGATTTTATGTAATTTTAGAATGAATTTCAGGCGGCATATGTGCTCTACAGCAGCTATACAACCTCCTGGCTGAGATTAACTGGACTTCATTGCTTCTTCACGGTGTTCAGCACTTCTGGCTTGGTTAGCTCATTCAAAAGGGTCATAAATAAAGTTAATAATATTGCTTGACCCACCTGAACATTGTAAAGGTATCAAAGCCTGGTTTCTGCCGGCTAAGTAGCCAGTCAGCTCATTTCTGCCCAGCTAACTCACATCAACAATTGCACAATAAGGGAAGGGTAAAAAATGTGAATTTGTGCTTTAAAATCACATATATGTGTATACATCCCGCCTGTTAAGTCAGCGAAGGCATACCTCAATGCTGCGCATGCAGGATTTGAACTACAAGTCTCAAGTTGACATAAGCGCTCGTCAGAAACTGACGAAGGCAATGCCTCTCCGCCGTTGGGGTGACGCCAGACCCTCCTGACGGAGTTCCCAAATCCAGAAGGAGGGGATGGGGACGAGACTAGATGCAGCAGCTGGACGTCACCAGCGTGTCAGTCACCGCAAGCATTGTAGACTGTCAGGATAAAAGTACTAGTATGGAGAACAATCTATAGCACCATAAGTATCTGCTTTTGTCATGCACGTGTTGAACTTCGGCTCATAAGTCCTTGCCACAGTCAAGTGGACCTCTGCTGCGTTATACCACCCCCAAGCTGAGGCTTCCATTCCCAGACGAATAGACATCCACTCAGCAGGCACTGGGTTCTTGTCAACCGTAGGTTCTCGTCAACTTACATCTCCATACAGTCTCGCAGTCACAAACTTACTATGCTGCAAGCAGGATGGTTTATATTGTTCACTAACATATTGCGGCTACCAAGCAGTGGCCATCGTGGAGATGTTGACAAAGTGAACTTCGGTGACCAATGCATCAATTATGGTACACAGCAATAGTAGTTGACCAGTACTTAGCAAATGGTTACTCAACTTGTACTCAACTTGTGTCTCTTTTAAAGCATAGATCCAACATCTGCTATGAATATGCCTATTCACATCTGCACGTCGTCCTCTCCGTCTCCCCTTGGACTAGGGCAAAGATGTACCTTCTAACATCCCGCACGTCTTGATACCGAACAACACACCGGGCTCGCCACATGTTCTACTGAGTCTGTTGCGGGCACTACTGGTAAGCATTTCAATCTGCTTCGTCACAGTCAAGGTATATCAGTAATGAACTAGTTGTTTGTCGTAATGAAAGTTGATGAGCATAGTCATGCAGGGATTCTGAACGTCAAAGAGGAAAGGCCATCTTTGTAGAATGGGTGGGAAACAACGTCGAGAACGCGAATATGGGTGTGGCCCCAGCTCAGGAGCAGGCTGTGAGTTGAAGTGTTATCAGATGCAAGGCACTGCACATACAGCGTGTCGTGCAAGTTAAAGGCTTCTCTCAAGTTTTCTCGATTCCATACTAACATATAGCACTATGATATTCCAAATGGGGCCGTAAACTCTGGAGGGATTAGAAACGTAGCGGTTCTTGAAAGTACGTTGGTCTGACGTTTATTGCGCAAATTCGAAGCCTCGGCGCCGCTAACGAAAAAGGATAGATTCTTGCATGCCTCATATAGCATGCCTTCGGAGTTCTGGAGGCCGACAATCGGTGACAGAGTTACACATTGTAAAGATATTATAGCTGTTTGCAAATATAATGGCACCACCGTGCTCCGGGGAAGTTGTCGCGGCAGCGGAATGTGATGCATAAGCGCTTGCTCTGCTGGCTTGGTTTCATACTCCCGTTGCATCTACGTCATCATTTATACAACTATGGGCAACAGATGTATCTCTAGAGATGTGAAACTGGCAGCTGTTCGCCTCCATGAACTTCATCTCATTCCTCTGCATCTGATTCTCAACTGTGTTGGATTACCGCGAAGGACCTTTTAGGCGTGTCTGGCGGCTTTACAAGACTACTGGTGACGTCGTCAACCGTCTGCAGTCGGCCGCGGTCGGCCTCGCAAACTACATTATGAAGGCGTTTGTTATCTTATAGCTCTTATTGAGCATCACCCTGACTGGTTCCTTGTGAGCTCCTTGTCCTACTCGAGACCAATCGCTTTATCTCAGTTCATTATGCAACCATCCATCGTGAACTTGCTCGCGCTCTATGTCTATCAAGCGAGCTGAAGAGAATAGCAAAGGAGCGCAACGAGGACCTGCGAGCTGACTACATGCGGCAAATGGCATGGTATGAGCTAGAACAACTTGGCTTTATGGATGAGGTCTCGAAAGGATGAACAGACAAAGAAAGCGAAGAGCTGGACGCTCGGTCGTAGGCAGGAGAGCTGTCGTGAAGGGTGTATTTGTCGAAAGGGCAACAGCTTTCTGCTGAAGGACTGTTGGCAGTAGACAGGATGATGGCGAGCAAGGTGGTAGTGGGCTCAATGACTCGACAGCTGTTCTTGGGTTTACCGAGCATCGAGTGGTGCGTTTTCTACGCTACCAAAGTGCTCTTAGTCTGACCGTCTATTAAAATGCCCTTGGCGCAGCCATTCCCTGGTCGACTAAGTGTGCTGGTCATGGATAATGCGAGAATTCATCATGGTGAAGAAATACTGGAGCTAGCCAATCAGTTTGGTATATTCTGAAGACTTTGCACAAAGTGTTGCTCACGTTACAGATACTTAAGGTGTTCAAATTGTCTTTTTGCCACCATACTCGCCTGACCTCAATCCGATTGAAGAGGCATTCTTGAAGCTGAAGGCTTTCATACACGAAATTACGATGTTTTCTTGCCTGGTGATGGGATAATTTTAGTGTTTTAAGGTCCAGTCCTAAGGACTGCAAAAGACTGAGGACTGGACTGGACTGGACTGTTTTAGGACTGGTTTTGGTCTAGTCCTATAGTGGTCCAGTCCTGGTCCTGGTCCTAGTCTTTGCCTGTAGCCAAAAAGTTGAGACTGCTAAAGACTGGTCGGGACCAGTCTAGAACTGGTCTTAATGCATACATTATATAAATGGTTTTGAGGGCTTGTTTAGCAAAAATATGAGATGCAAACCCACTTTGGCAAGAAGAAAATCTTTGAACTGTGGTTTTTGAAGCAATGATAATAATTTGTTACTTGCCTTTAAAGTGAATTTAGTTATAATTCACTTTTAATTGCTAAAGCTATAAAAAGAAGTATACTTAAAACTTGTAGTGTGCAGTTATACATTATGTTTCAAAGCTAAGAATTAGTGTAAAAAGCGAAATCTAGTTTAATAATAATATAACACACATAGTCAGCCAGTTATATTTGACTTACAAGGTAAAGACTTGATTAGAACCAGTCAAGAACTGCAAAAGACTGCAGTCCTACTAAGACTGGTCTTGGTCCAGTTTTATATCTATGGTCCTGGTCTTTAAGCAGTTCTGGTCCTGGTCCTAGGAAAAATTGTAAAAGACCAGACTGGACTAGACTTTAAAACACTAGATAATTTCAGATCTCCTCAAAGCAATGAATGTCATTACTGCAGACGATGCCTGCAGTTACTGTTGGAATTTGGTGTTTGGGCGTCTTGCCACCAAGCCCAGATGATGCTGGTGGTGCAAACCTTATTCTCGTAGACACATCTGCTGTACACTATATCCATCTCGTTGTCGTTGAATCCACCCCTTTGTTTACTCGTATACCTTGAATAGGTTATGAGCCCCGGCCCCCAGCTTAAATGAAGTTGCAGCACCACTCATTTTCCTTGAACTCTCACACTCATTTCATTTTGGTCAATTCTTGCACTCTTCGCAGCGCTCTTTCTCGTTTCCAAAATGGCAACTATCCATTCCACCAATGTCAACTCGCTCATCGCATCTATCTCCAAGCTCAATGGAGAGAGCTTTTATAATTGGCAGTTTGGAATGCAGATGATCTTCCGCCACTCAAGTCCGTTCACTTGGCCAGTGGTAAAGTGCGCTGACACAGCTGCCGGAGATAGACGCAGAGAGTCGAGCACAGTGGGATCGGTGTTTGGAGGAAGGTCTTACCGCCATCAAGCTGGCTGTGGAGCAGAGCCAGATGATCCACATCCGAGACTGCGCCACTGCTCCAAAGGCTTGGGCTGCGCTGTTCAGCATCTACAAGTGCAGTGAGCGCACAAATCACATTATGCTGAAGCATCAGCTATATACGTACATTTATAACACCTCTAAGCCAATTATCACCTACGTCACAGATATCACGACTCGTATTGAAGCTCAAGGCCATCAGAGTCACTCTCGGCGCTGAGGAGGTCACTGACATCCTCATTTTTGCCCTTGCCCCACATACACTGTCGTTGCCACCTCCCTTATGCATACGTCTACAACTCTCACAATCCCAAATATCACTGCAAGCCTTGTCGAGGCTGAAGAGCAACTCAACCAGTCTGTCGAGGCTGTTGCTCTCATTGCAAAGGCTGACAGCAAGCCTCATTGTGCTACTACTGCTACTGCCTCAACTCTATCCGATAGCTGCTACCATTGTGGCAAGCCTGGACATGTTGCTTGGTACTGCACCGCCCCCACTCCCTTGCTACGTTAGCAGGGAATCTTTCCTTCAATATAGCCGGCTGTTGGGGATGAGTACACCACTCTCTTCTGAACAGATTGTATATCCTATTCGGCTGTATCGCCAGCACATCGTATATGTCATGGAGACAAGCTCGACACGTAACCAGAACGAGCAGTAGTGATTGGCAAGGGTAAACCCTCTATGCTCAGAGGGCAACTCTTTACCCTCCAATACCCTTACCCTCATGAAGGGTAAGGGTTAAGGGTTACCCTTCAAACTCTTGTCAAAAGAGGCTGAAAACAGTGCTTTAAGTGCTTTCCCCCACTTACTTATAATATTAGTCTTCTATTTAAGTGGCTTGCATTGGTATAGAAAGCACTTACAACACTTGCAGCCCTCTCTAGCAATATGCCTGGTGCTTGAATACAGACCCCTACCAGACAAGGGTTAACTTTCCTCAACCCTTATCCTTACTCTCTGTACCCTTACCCTTATCCCTCGGAGGGTTTGCGAACCCCTGCCTACTCACTAACGAGCAGATCGGAGTGGATGGGGGATAGATGATAGAACACGTACAAGGAGGGCAACGAAGGTCAACTCTCAGTAGACCTCACAGAACAGGCAGGCAGGTGCTGATACTTGTCCCTAATGACCAAGTTAGTATTGCTACTAGGTACAGTGTATTGAATACATACTTTGTCCCTAATGACCAAGAGGTCGAGATGAGGGACAAGGCTAGAGAGTCCAGAGTGCTAAGTGTCTGAGAACGTGGGAAGAATTGAGCCGCATTTGGGCGCTAAGCGCCGGGATCATCGGAATGAAGTCCAGAGGCTCTGGAGCTGCTACCAGGCCATGTATCTGTGCTAACGAATGCAAGAAATGAAAAATGGTACTATGTATGCGTGTCCGTCTGCAACAGTATATCCTGTCTGCTGTACCACCAGTAGTAAGGAAAAATATAGCACCTTCGTCTTCTTTGCCTTGCCTTTTTTTCTGCTGCTTCCACCTGGTACAGTCTTCGAGTTTCTCTCCTTCTTGACCGTTCTAAACCTAAGGTCCTACGGGCTAGTACAGGTGAGTATATGTGTCTAAAGAGTTGATATCAAAACTCACCTATTCTTGGCTTGCTGCATTGTTAGGCGCAGCCTCATTGCGTTGCTAGAAGCCATCAATGTGACTTCTTTGATGACAATGTTTACTGTGGGATCCTTTACCCGAAACTTGCTCATGCCGTACATATCTCCATATATGCCAGGCTTTCAACATCCATGACAACCGGAGTTGGGTGAGAACAAGGTATAGTGAAGGTGATATAAAGGTGAGACCACACAAAGAGTGACAGGTTCAGAGTGGTCATAATCTTCTCATAGAGTGCGTCTTGTCATTCGGCTGTAGGATGTGTCACAGCTAAGTCAAAAGAAAGGAGTTGCATGCGGAGCAGGCAGCGTCTTCTGCGTCTTCTCAGCAGACTGCACCTGAGCATGCGCTTCTTACTCCTCACCGATAGCTTGGGATCATCTTCTGATTTGCCTTTATTCTTCTCTTGCTCACTTCCAACACTCGCTTCCTCTTCATCTTCATTATTTGTTTCGGCCAAAGGCAACCTCTCCAACACTCTTGCTCTTTGTTATATTTACGTGCAGCACTGTTGTCTGATGCATCTGAGTCTGATTGCTGGCTCATGATGAGGCTGGGTATATGCAGGCTGGGATGAATGATAAAGATGGTATTTATGTCATGTATAAGGTCACTATGTCTGAGAGGTGAATATACTGTATGAGGAGATATAGAAGCAGTGAGGAAAAAGAGTGAGGCATGAGCTTAAGCAGATGGTGCCATGTTGGCGCGTCGGACATGAACTTGGAGCATGCCGAGCATAGGCACTTTGCACAACACTGTGCGCTCGCGCATAACTCCGGGAGCGCAGTGGTGCCATTATATTTGCAAACGGCTGTAAAAGCAGTACATTGCATCTGGTGCTTTCTCATTGAGTGCATCCTCTGAAATTGATATGTTACTTTTTCCAGTACCCTCAAGTCGGATGCAGTCATGTTATTCTACACTTGTGAGCCCAGTAACTTCAAACTGTGGCGCACAACACTTGGATGGATCATTGATGGCGAAAACGAGCTTACCCTGGATCTTATAAGGCCCTTCGCTGTGCTACAGCCCATGATGTACACATTTTGGGAGTGGTGAAGAAAACAAAAAGTGGTCACCAATGTCGATGTTGGTGGGGCTCACAGAGCAATTGTGTGAATACGTGGGGCGAGATCTCCGAAAGGTGGCGGGGCATGTGTTTGACATGCAAGGATGTTGTCACAAATTTCCCTCAGCGCTAGTTCACAGTGCTTAGAGTGTAACATCAAGTCACAGGACATGTCACCAAGTCGTTATGCAGTGTTACAAGATGCTAGATCAGTTGCCATATGCTTATTGCATGGACATCAGGGATATACCTTATACGGACGTAGGATCCAGGACTCAGGTCTGGAACTGTTCTGGACTATGACCTTAGTATGATGTTAGTATGACATTATGGACTGATAGTGTACAGTAGCTCGATTAGGGCATCTAGATAGTGTTGATGTTAGCATGATAGCTAGGTTAGATCTGATAAGGGAGTTAGAGCAATGATATGCTCTGGAGCCTTAGTCAAATGTCACCTGACTGTATCAGTCAGCATATGGTATTGGAGGTCTTAGATAGTGTCTGGGGTCCTCTACACATGTATATAAGGAGGCTGGCCTGTGGGCTAAACCTCAGACTCAACAACATCATTGATTCATATCCACTCTACTAGCTCTACTCGAGTCCCTCTGCTTTCCCCACTTCTTTCAAATTATCCCAGCAGATGAGTATTATAGTTTTGTGATATTATTGTATGTGTTGTGTCGTGCATGCCAGCTTCTTGTGTGTTGGCGTCGCACTCGCCTGCCGGCGTTGGGCATGTTACGTTGTGCTTGACTACGCAGGTGTTTTCATGTGTTGTTCGTTACTCCTGAGGGCTGTGTAGTGCCTACTTACAAAACTGCTGTCCATAAGCCATGCATGCACAGTCGTGGACAGTTCGAGTAGTAGTAGTGGATGCGGCGAGATGGCCACGTATCTCGTTTGCAAAAGAGCCCCTCCTCTTCACTGCCTTGCTCTATATATTACCTGACCCTTTGTTGTTGTGTAGTATTGCTTAGGTCTTTGGTGGCGTGGTAGGTGATTGCGACACAGCCGACGCATCGGTTAGAGATGGAGGACTAAGAGAATGAAGGTGACGCCAAATGCAAAGGCCTCAGAGATGTTGGGGTGCTTCAACAGGCCTTGTAGGTCATCAATAATGTGTGCAAGTACATAGCCAAGCTGCTATGATGCAGTTGTTAACCTTCTGGGTGTGTTGACCAAGGTGGTCCTGGGTTCGAGTCTTTATGTGTGCATTGTGTTGATATTTTATAATTGTCCTTTTTAGCCTAACCCATTAACAAAAACATACAAAATGGATATTCTTAATCATCTATGAAGCAGTCACTCTTTTAGGGCTGTTATAATATTTAAAAGTGATTACAACTTGTTATTCAATTGTGGCTATCATATATATATAAATAGACAATCCAAACATAAGCAGCTCCTTTTGGCAGTTATATAGAGCTTATATACTGGGTTATAAAGGTAATATTGAAAAACTCCAGACTTGTTATTGATAATATCTTTAAGGCTTTGTGCACTTTAAAAACTAGACTAATAAGACATTCAATATGCATTTATATGCTAACTAGGCTAAAATAAGGAACTGTACCTGTATTAACTCTAAAAGTGTAATAGTATAAGTATATGCATTAGCTGATTAGCAAAAAAAGGAGGGAAAGAATTAAATTAGCTGAAAACAATACAATAATAAGCGTTTAAATAATAAATAAAAGCAATAGCAAAATAAGTATCATAAGCTCGAAGTAATGTCATAAATATAGCACAAATAACAAGCAAGTAAGTAAGAAGATAATAATAAGCTATTGATAAAACATGAAATAGTGAGAAATTAGGCAAAAAGAAATTTAGTAAATGAGCTAATGAAAGAATGTAATAAAGCATTGGTAAGTGATGAAAAGTCAGTTAGATAGTAAAAAGCCACCAACAAGTAGCAGGTTAGAATGTTAAAAAGGCAAAAAAACTGTTTAGCAAGCTAATAGAGGTAAATTAGCTAAATGAGCTGTATTTTAGAAAAGCATTTTCACAAAAAGTGGAAAAGAGCATAATGAACAACTTAGCACTAAAAAGAAGTATAAAGCACAGATTAGAAGGAGGGGTTTTTCCAAATGGAGGCATACCAGTAATATGGCTCAAAAATCGTGGATATTTGCCTTTTCGTCTGCATAGACATCCTCGAGCTTCCACTCTTCCTTCCCGGCAGCAGTGTCTGCACTTTTGTCTCCCAGGGTGAAAGAAGTGACTGACGGTAACGCAGTGACATTCTTGCCTTGCGCAAAGTTGTTTATCAGAATGCCTATGGCAGCAGACAGGAATGCCTTCGAGCACGAGCCGATATGAAACAATGTCTGCACGCGTATATCAGTGTTGTTCCACCGCATATATGCGGATGAAAAGTGCACGTCTTCTACCACTGGGTCCCCACCCTCTGTCCTGTTTCCCCAGGTGCCAAACTCCTTCTCGACCGTGCCATTTTGCTGGCAGATACATGACGTTGACCAAAAGACCTTGCATGCCCAGCGCTGCCAGCTGATCCTCAGCGTAGGACGACAACTCCGGCGTGATGGCACGTCGCGCGACGTTGGTGTCGCGCGAGACCAAGCGGAACTTGCTGTGCGACGGCGAGACGGGCCAAGCTCACAGCAAGAACGTAGAGCAAAATGCATAGCATCTTCACCATCTTAGGGAGCACGACAAAGAGAGAAAAGGGCGATGGCAAGACACATCGTAGAATAGGGTCAGTTGCGTAGGCTCACAATGTACTAGTCTCCCGAGGCAGACAGCAAACACAGTGGGTCAACCTGCGCTTTGGGCTACAGATACACTGTTAAGCATCTGCTACTACCGGGCGGGTGGTTGCAGGTGTTCCTTATTTGATTCCATCATATCATCATGTGCATCCAGAGCTGTGTTTGTCGTGTCCGATGCAGTCACGACTCAGTTGCGTTGTGCTTTATTTCTGTACAGAGGTGCCCATTATGCATAGCAGGAGTATCACAATATAGTTAAACATGCATGAGGGATTAGTGGGTGGTTATTCCACATACCTCATAGGCGGTGTGGGCAGAGAACAGCAGCGCCGCAGTGGCACCTCAAGATATAGTATTCACCATGGGTCTGTCTCACCACAATATCACCTGCCATCCTGCTCAAGTGACTGAATTTTCACAGCCTATCCAAGGTCTCATCATCTCGGCGGAGTATACTGGCCAGGACTTTGGGTATAAGAGCGACCAGTCGGACCAACTCGTCCACCTGAGCATCCACGCAGCAACCTCCACGAAAGTGCATCTGGAAAAACCCCTCTTCTAATTCATACCTTATGCTTCTTTTCCAGTGCTAAGTTACTTATAGTGCCCTTTTTCACACTTTGCCCAAATGCTTCACTAAAATATAGATCATTTAGCTAATCTACCCCTATTAGTTGGCTAACCAGTTTTTGCCTTTCAACATTCTAATCTGCTATTTACTCACAGCTTTTTATCAACTAATTCACTTTTTATCACTTACTAATGCCTTAGTGCATACTTTTATTAGCTTATCAACTAAGCTTCTTTTACCTAATTTGTCACTATTTTATATTTTATCAATAGCTTATGATTATATTCTTACCTACTTGGATGTTATTTGTGCCTCATTTATTATATTATTTAAAGCTTATCCAACATATCTTGCTATTGCTCTTATTTATTACTTAAATCCTTATTATCATATTACTTAGAGCTAATTTGGTTCTATTTTGTACTTTTGAGCTAATTAGCAAACTTGCATACTTACTGGCCAACAGGTTAATAATACTCAGGCATGCGATAAGAGAACAGGAATGAACTATGTTCTTTGTTATAGTAGTGTAAGTCTAATGATACATATAAGCACTGTAGAATAACGTACCTTCGTCATAGTGGTGTAAGTCTGAGGACCACAACAAAGGGAGACTGTCTTTCAAGACAGAATCCCAAAAAGGAAAAGGCACTTGTAACCCCTGCACCAGGGTTACATTTACACTATTATACTTTTAGAGTTAATGCAGCCATTACCCTATATTCTAACCCAGTTAGCATATAAATGCATAATGGACTCCTTATTAGCTTATTTCTGGAAATATACAAAGCTTTCAGAATGTTCTCAAAAGCACTAATTTTAAAGAGTGACGGCTTTGAAAAGAGCAAAACAGCATACTAAGTGTGTTTTTGAACACAGGTCGAGGCTTGGTATGGATTTGTGGCCAATAAAAGTATGCCCATGCGGGGACTCGAACCCAGAGTCGCCTGGTTATAATCTTGTGCAGAGTTAACAGCTGCGCCATAGCGGCTTAGGCACAAGCGTATCGGACAAGTATTCATAGTGGTCAGCACTTTGAAGCGCCTTCACGCCCTAGCGTTGTCCGAGTCGTTCATCTCCCTTCGTCCCCTATCACTAACCGACGCGTCGCCAGCGTCGCGACCCCTACCGCGACTCTAGGATCCCAAAAGCGCCACGCGAGACCGGAGGAAATGAAGGAAAGCCTGAAGGGGCTCGCCTGGAGACCAGGTATGTGCCCCACTCGTCGCGTCCACCACTAATACTGCACCATCCACAGCCGTGCTTGCACGGCCTGTAGATGGTATTTATGACTAGGTCTCACCCATGGACACCGCGCGCGAACGCCCGCGTAGGCAAGCATAACGCAGCAGGGCAAGACTGGCCGACGCGCAGGGCGACGCGGGGGAGCGTGCCGCCGACGCAAGAGGCTGCTACGCACCATGCCAAGGGTCGGGACAGCGACCTCAGCACCCACGGTACTGACGCACAACACGCCGACGGCGGCGCGCGAGAAGTGGCGAAGCACGGCGCGCGCAAACCGACGCAGGCGAACGCGCCGCCGACGTAAGGGACCGGTGCACAACAGGAAGGGCCAGGCAGCGACATACAAGCACGACGCCGACCAATGCAGCCCGCGCACAACGCCAACGCCGGCGCGCGGGACGTGGTGAAGCACAGCACACGCAGGCCGACGTAGGCGAGCGCGTCGCCGTTACAAAGGGCCGACGTACGACGCGAGGGACCAGCGCAACAAGCTACACAGGCGCGACGCCGAGAACGCAGCACGCGCATAACACCAACACCGGCGCGCGGGACGTGGCGAAGCGACGCGCGCAGACCGACGCAGGCGAGCGCGACGCCGACGCACAAGAAACCGGCGTGTACAGCACGACGCGCAAGATACGCAGGGCGGGACAACGGCGCACGCACGTACGGTGCCGACGGACGCGCACCACGCCAACGCCGGCGCGCAGGACGTGGCAAAGCACCACGCGCGCAGGCCGACGCGGAGCGTGCCGCCGTTACAAAGGGCCGATGCACGACGTGAGGGACCAGGGTAGCAAGCTACCCCAGCACGACGCCAACGAGCGCAGCACGCGCACCGCGCAGGACGTGGCGGCCACGACAGCGTGCAGACCGGCTGACAAGTGCGCCCCTGTCAGAAGGGGCTGGTGCACGACACGAGGGCCAGGGTAGTGGTGTACGTAAGTATGTTACTGACAGATACAACACACAGGTGGGCATGGCGCAGTGCAGGTGAGTATGGTGCATGGTGCATGGGCTTACCTGCACAAGTAGTTTATTGTGTTAGGTAGCTTAGTCTTGTATGTAGATAACTAAATATGCAATACAGAGCATCAGGTTAAATTAAGAAGGGGGATTTCTCAGATGACTAGTCAAGCAGTAGTGGTATTATAGCTGCATGTAAGGAACAAAATAGGACAGTAAGGAAACAAATAGCTGAGAAATAGGACTAATTGCCCTAATATATAGAATAATTAAGACAATTAGCAAAGAACCTCACTAAACTGCCTTATTGGCCTAATGCATCTATTTATCTAGTTGTGTTACTTTGATGCTTATGTGCAATGAATTAGTGCTTATCAGCATGCATTAGGCAGGAATAGTAAGGGGTTTTTCAGATGTGTAAAATAGCAGCAGCATGGCAGCGAGCCATAGGAAGAATGACCTTCCCGCAGCAGACCAGAGGGCCAAATAACTGAGCGACTGAGGAGAAGCCGGCGGAGTCGTCCAGAGAGATCCTGTCGAAAGGATCATCTTCTGAAGCCTCTCAGTCAATGTGCGGTGGTGATAAAGGCTGAGGTGGTGGAGCACCCAGTGGGAAGTCACCTGTGTGTAAGTTGTAGAAGCAATCCTGCAGGTCGAAAGAGCCCTGCATGGTGGGGGCACAATAAGAGCAGAGCGAGAAATGCACAGAAAACGCGCGAATATTCATGGGCGTCTAACATACCAAATCCAGCGAAACACGTCCAAATCCGGAACACCTCACGACCCTCGCATCAAAATACAGACTACAACGTACCGACGAACAAGCGCCCTGCGAACGGCGTATGTTGATGCGCCACAATCTTCGAGCAGTGGTGCCTTCTTTGGCAATCAAGTTTGTTCGCCAATCGCCGGCCGGCGACATGCGCGTTCGCGACTTTCTTCCCTCACTCCCTCGTTCCAGGCACGAACTTTCAATACGGACAGCCTGCTGGCGAATGGGGAACAAAGCGACTTCTCGTAAATGTAGACAGTAATTGCCAAGTAGTGACTGAAACGTACGCCCAAGACTAGCTACAGCCCGGACGCCAGAATACTCCGCATGTCGCTCTTCGTTCTTACTGGTTACATCCGCTGTGTATGACGGCAAGTTCGCACCATTATGAGGATCTGCCTTTGCCTCGCATGCTTATTTCAAGGACCCTTTCGGCAAGTGCGTGTACATTTCTGGTGTTCCTGAACAGAAGGCAGTACTGACTTGAGGCTGTTAGTAAGTTACTGCTTGGTAAGCAAGCCGTCGGAGAGTTTCGCCAGCTGTGGGCTGTATGGCCCATCAGCCATTAGTCGTGCGTGACGCGTACAATGCCGTGCTCTTCCAGCTGTCGCGTTTGAAGACGCGTACGTGCGAGCAGTGCTTTGTCTAGTCCGTGCGGCTGAGAAGGCCGCTATAGCGATGACGAGGCGTCTCGGCATGGACCATATAAAGTGCAGTGCGCGACGACTCCATAGCAGCAATATTGAACTCATATTTGCACAGACACTCCTCCGAGACGTTCGAAACAATGTCTACTCCCAACGTACCTATTCGCATCGGCGTCATCGGCCTCTCCGTCTCAGGCGGGTGGGCTGAGAACCTCCTCGCGTCCATCCTGCCCCCTCTCCCCTAGCCTCCCAGTACAAGCTCGTCGCTCGCAACGCGCTCCGAGGCGTCCGCGTCCGCGACGGCCAAG
>JAKOGH010000831.1:0-28945 GCA_024811115.1 Terana coerulea
GCCTGGAAAACAGCGCAAATCGTGCAACGAGCAGAAGAATCTCCTCCACAGGCCGTGCTGTGCCTCCGTGGGCCCGTGCACATATTTGTTGTGATTACAATCGCTTCCTCCTGATAATCATCACTACTATTTTCATTTCAACGGGGTCAAAATCATGCACTAAGCCCTAAACATAGCTACTTACCATAACGCAAGGAGCTGCATCGAATCCGATTGAAGATGATTTTATGCGATGATAATGGCTATAGGATAGCTGAGGCTGGTTTGTATCATGGCCCACGGACCAAAACATCGAATATTAATGGCGTTGGGACTGTGCGAGTGTTTGACGAGCCAGGACGTGGAAGAGGAGCTGTTTTCTGCCAATGACTCGCCGTCCATATGATACGAATGGTGAAAAACCCCGATTTCCCAATTTCATTCTCATTCTGAAAGGCTGAAATCACAGGAAATCATCAGCTTCGTTCCGTCTTTCCCGTACATAGCCAGGTATAATGAGGACGGAAGAAAATCATGGACGGTTCCTTTGCTAGAGGCTCTAACCAAACGATGGTCGGGCGTGTAACGAGACAACCTTAATGCAACACACCTTCACATTTTCCGACACTAATATACAGATCACCCGTAAACCTAGGCAAGTCCAAGCAGAGCCAGTGACGAGGATGCCCAAGCCCAAGCCGGCATTCAAGCTTCTTGCGCAACGAAAGGATTCGCGATCTCTTCTAGGCCATCCACGGGGCTAAGCAAGGTGATTGTTGGCCCTCGCAGCACGACAAGACCCAATTGTCGCGTTGTCAGTTCACCATCTGCCTTTGTGTGAGTCGAAATGGCTGCATAACTCCACTAGACACGTACCAGTTTGCAACTCCTCCGCCACATCGTCTAGCACTAGATTCAGTAGTTGGTCAAAACCCTTCAGTACTCCGGTCACTACGCAGAAGCCTCAGCAAAATGGGAAATATCTCGAGAAATAGGCTTGCGACTCACCTTCTCGGCCTCCTGTGAATTTGACTCTTATTCTCTCATTAACATACTTGGTCAAGTCGAGGATAGCCTCGCGTTTTGGCTTGTCCATCGTTGGTTGAGGGCCCTTGCCACCGCGGACTGAGCCTGCACCTCCGCGAGCACCTCTAAAACCTGCCCCACGTCCCTAATGTCGAAAATAACCCTCAGTTTTAGTTCTATCGGTTTACTGAAATGAACCAAACCGACATACTCGATCGGTCATGATTTGGGAATGGATTTTGACCAATATGGCTCAGCCGAAAAGGATTATGGAGGCCTTCAAAAGAAATTGCAAGCAATATAACCCTTTTGTCAGCTTTTGTGGAGAGTGCGACGAAGTGGATAATACCTGCAGGCTGCGACAAGGCTGCGATGGCGTTTGATGCAAGTGCGTTGGGCTTGTTTGACTCTGAAAACACGCGCGGCTCGTTTCCCTCAACCCACCACCACCCTCACTTTGTACGTACAAAAACATCTCTCACCCGCCCACCACAACACTCTTTTCCAACTCTTAAAACCTTTGCCTTCAGCACTACTTCCAATATCGCCACCATGAACGCCAGTGAACTGCTCGCCAATACGCTATCACCAGGTGCGCCCACCTTCCTTTAACGTGTTGCCATCCGCGTTCTCGACGATATCCATTCTAATTCGCATCTTTTGTCGCTCTTGCAGATCAACATACGCGTCAGGATGCTGAAGAAAAGCTCGAGGGAGCTTCTAGGGAGAACTACGTGCGTGTAGACGTTGTCTTGCGAAAGGTGGCCATACTTATTATCTTTCAACGGCAATGTAGCCCGCCTACATGATGATGCTTTCCTCAGAACTTGTCAATGAGGCCACTCCACCACATGTCAGAAACGCTGCTGGACTTGCCCTCAAGAACGCCATTTCCGCCAGGGTGCGTTTTCTACCACATAAACTCTCGCGTGTCTGACTCGTCCTAGGATGCCACAAGACAACAAGACTACTCAAACCGTTGGCTTGCATTGGATGCGACTGTCCGGAACAAAATCAAGGAGGAGGCCCTCCATGCATTGTCGTCTACTAACCCCAGGGTTGGTCAGGTTGCGGCGCAGTTTGTCGCAGCTATCGCTGGAGTAGAGCTGCCGGTCGGCCAGTGGCAAGATCTGATTGAGCGACTTTTGGGTTTCGTGAACAACCAAGCGAATACTGGGCTGCGAGTAGCAACCTTACAAGCGATTGGTTATATTTGCGAGTCGATAGTAAGTCGCTGTCTATCTCCAGGTCCTCGATATAGACTGATAATGGCATGGAAAGAAACCGGAAGTTCTTGCCGTCCGCTCCAATGAAATCCTCACTGCAGTCATTCATGGAGCGCGAAAGGAAGAGCCATCAGTCGAAGTCCAGCAGGCAGCTATCATTGCGCTATACAACTCGCTGGAGTTCGTTCGAGACAACTTCGAGCGTGAAGTACGCTTATCATATATTTAACTCTCAGGGTTACGGGTGCTAACCTTAGGTCAGGGAGAACGCAACTACATCATGCAAGTCGTCTGTGAGGCTACTCAAAACCCTTCCACTTCAGTACAAGTCGGTGCTTTCGAGTGTTTAGTCAAAACCATGACCCTCTACTACGAGAAGATGGCGTTCTACATGGAGCGTGCACTATTCGGGGTACGGTTTATATAACCACGCCTGGTGATCAAGACATTTACACCTTTCGTTTAGCTTACCGTTATGGGTATGAAGCACTCGGAAGAGACCATTGCTCTTCAGGCGATAGAGTTTTGGTCTACTGTCTGCGAAACCGAGACTGAGCTCGCTTGGGAAGCTGCAGAGGTACGTCTCATGGATGAGTTCCCATATTTCTCTGATGTCTTTGAAGGCCCAGGAATACGGCGAAGTCCCAGAGAATGAGAGCAAGTTCTTTGCCAAGGTTGCATTGCCTGAAATCCTCCCCGTACTCCTCCAGCTCTTGACTCACCAAGAAGAGGACGCTGACGACGATGAATGGAACGTGTCCATGGCTGCCGGAACCTGCTTGGGCCTCCTTGCGCAGGCTGTTTCTGACAACATCGTCCCGGCCGTCATTCCATTCATCGAGGCCAACATCCGCTCACAAGATTGGCATCAACGTGAAGCCGCCGTTATGGCATTCGGCTCCATTTTGGACGGTCCCGACCCAACCGTCCTCACGCCCTTGGTCAACCAGGCCCTGCCCATCCTGCTTGACATGATGACCGACCAGAACGTACACGTCCGCGACACCGTTGCCTGGACTCTCGGCCGGATATGTGACGTCCTCATTAGCGCCATCAAGCCCGATGTCCACCTCCGACCACTCGTTGCAGCGCTTGTGAACGGTTTACAGGATAACCCGCGCATCATCTCAAACTGCTGCTGGGGTCTCACGAATCTTGCTGACCAGCTTGCCTTCTCTGAGGACGAACAGCAGGCTCCCCAGGGCAATCCTCTCGCGCCATTCTACGAAGGTATCGTCCAGGCGCTTCTGCACACCACTGAGACGTGAGTCCTTCTGACGAGGCCAGCGCCTTCTATGCTAACTAACTTCATTTAGTGCATCCAACGAGGGCAACTACAGGACCGCCGCATACGAAGCTATCACGTCGTATGTGACTCACGCGACACCGGAAACCATTCCCGTCGTGCAAAACACCGCCGTCACCATTCTTCACCGAATGGAGCAACTCATCGGCATGCATGTAAGGCTCATATCCTCTGCAACATGCGATTAGATTAACTCAATACTTGACAGGGTCAAATATTGGGCACTGATGACCGCAACAACTGGAATGACCTGCAAAGTAACTTCTGCAGTGTGCTCATTAGCGTCATCCGCAAACTCAACGAGGGCATCCAACCTTTGGCGGACCGAATCATGACCCTCGTCTTGCAACTCATCCAGACCGGCGGAAAGACCACGACTGTTTTGGAAGACGCCTTCCTGGTCGTTGGCTCATTAGCGTCCGGCAAGTCTGATCCTCACTCCCGAGCACATACGGGCGCTTAACGTATTTTTTTTGCAGCTCTGGAGCACAACTTCGGGCCGTACATGCAGGCATTCCTCCCGCTCCTGTATCCCGCACTAAAGTCGCACGAGGATTCGCAGCTGTGCACCGTCGCTATCGGTGTCATTGGTGATCTGTCGCGTGCCCTGGGCGAGCAGAGCTCTCAGTATGCCAACGCATTCATGAGCGTGCTCCTCGAGAACTTGCAGAGCGAAGTCCTGAACCGCAATGTCAAAATCACTATCCTGTCGTGCTTTGGTGATATCGCTCTGGCAATTGGCCCCGCCTTCGAGCCATACCTTACGACAACTGTCGGTGTCCTTCGCCAGGCTGGAAGCATCATGCCCAACCCAGTATGTACTCTTGCCTTACATGGCATCATGATTACTAACGCTACCCACGAAGTTGGACATTGAGCTCGTTGAATATGTTTCGCAGCTTCGCGAGGGCATTCTCGAGGCCTACACTGGCATTGTTGGCGGTGTCAAGAACACCGACAAGGTCACCCTGTTGCTACCCCACGTCCCTACTATTCTGGAGCTTGTCCAGAGGTCCTTGGCGGACAGCGAGCGTACCGACGCGACCGTCAAGCTCGCTATCGGCCTTATCGGTGACCTTGCCGACTCGTTCCCGAACGGCGAGATCAAGCAGTACTTGTTGGCGGAATGGGTAGCCCAGGAGCTGCGCTCGAGGGGGCGTCACCCGGCAGAAACCAAGAAGACTATCCGTTGGGCTCGTGAAGTAAGACCAATTAATTCTGTTTGAGGCCAAGCCATTGACCTAACGTTTTCTAGGTCGTGAAGCGCGCGACTGCATAGACTGCGTCGAGCCGGCCATTTTCCATGCTCTGTTATGGCTCCTTTCCACATACGCAAATATCTGTTCTACCATTATGTTTGATGCCCATAATGCCCACCACGTCCGCCTCTGAAGGAGGCATATCATGCATGCAGTAGAGTTCGTGGCACGATGCCACATTAGGCAGGACTTGTTTCGTTTTGCTTTTTGCTCCCCTTTTCTTCCATCCCATATCCCGACTATCCCACACGCGCCTGTCAACAATGTATCATTGGGCTTTGCAATCCTGTTTTCAACTACATCCCTCTCACCGTGGTTCTGGCGATGCATTTTATTACTCTGAATAATCCGAATAGCATTCTATGTACGCCTTTTCGATCCGGGTCCATTAGCTCCTGAAGGGAGACATCATTTAGTCATGCCGTCATCAACATGTATCTTGTTGTTCAATAGTATCATTTATCCACAACTTCATTTCACCTCTGCCACCTTCACATTGGATATGGTTGTTAGACTTCCCATTCGCATTGTGCTACACTTCGCAGTCTGTCCCAACCTGCTTACCACTGTTCACCATGATTCGCTCGTCCTCGCAGACTCAGCAAGCACGGACTAGTTCAACATGGTCGCCGCCGCAATTGGGGCACTCCGGTGCTCGCCTAAAGAAACACGGTAAGTCGCTCAATATGATGCACATATTGTACGTATTCACTCTTAATTTCAGTTTCGGCCTCTTCTTACGAGGCTGTTTCTATCTGCCAACCTGCAACGGCAGCCCGCTCGCAAGCGACTGCCAGGCAGCACTTCAACGACGGCACCCGCCTCTTCTCCAATGACTCCAGCTTTGGCTCCTCCGCGTTCGCCTCAGCCAGCACCTTCAAAGTCGATGCAGGCGTCACCTACACGACTGGGCGTCCAGCTGGACCATACCTACGACTTATGCTGGTACGTGCACACCGTCCGCAACGACTGCCAGAGCAACAACTTGTTTGGGGCTTCATCAGTTCGTTCGGCTGCAATGTCGACGGAGACACGTCCGCCGGCCACAGGTTGCAGTGCTCTCACGTAGGTATATGTGTGCTCTCAGCGGTTTGCATCCCTCTGATTGGAATATTCTCACCGCAGCTAACCACCTCGAGCCAAGTAACCTTCAGTCAGCCTATGCTCACCCCCGCGGCCCGTCTGCTCGTATGTGCAGGTTCTCTGTAAATTGTCAATCTTACGTGTCACACGTGCTAGCATTTCCTGTTGCGTTGAGAGCTTACATACGTAAAGCGACGCTGAGAAGTGGATATATGCGCTGGGTGCGTACGGAGTGTATGAAAGGAATGTTCGAACTCGGAGCCTGGCAACTGCAAGAAGAGAAGTGGCAGCCACTCGGCACTCCGACGTGAGGAAGGCTGAAGCTGAGCCTGCGAGCGCCAGCCCGAGCGGCGGGCCGCGTGCGGGGCGGATCAGTGCAACAGCCGAATTAGGCAGGTGTTTGAGATGGTTTGGTCGTCGGCGTGACCCCGTTGATTGTCAGTAAACGGACTGTCAGCCGCAAAAACATATAAATACCCAGCCCACCTCGCTCTCTCTCTCCTCACTAGCCTTCTCTCCCTCCCTCTCTTCTTCCCCTTCCCCAGGCCTCCCCAGGTGTGCGGCGGGTGGACTTTCCGGCTCTGTGTCTCTGCGGGTAGCACCTCGCCACCTCTCCCGTCGTCTACGTTCATGGGTCCACCAACACAACACAAGTGCCAGTGGTGGCACGGATGCGCCAGGGGCCTCGGTGCCTCTAAACCTCCGCGACCTTGTGTACCCACCGTAGGCGGTCGGCTTGACGGCGGCGAGCGTGTCCATGGACCTCCTTTGCCCGCGTCCTCTCACCAGTCCGTGCACCCGAGGCTCCTCCGACAATTCAGCTCCCTCTCCCCTCCTTCTGACGGCTGCGATGTATGGCAGGTATGTGTGGCTCCATGGCACAGGTGCAGGTCGTGACAACCCCTCGTCGTCCGGGCGTGCGAAACCATACTTGTGCTGGTGACTGGCCTCAGTCGAGTATGGCGGTCTATGGCCATACGTTTCCCGGGCGAGCAGCGACTTGACCCCTGCACTTCCATGGGGCGAACTACCTCGCTGTGCATTGCGCTTACGCCGCCTTTCGACTCTCACCGTGTCGTGGTATAACTTAAAGGTACGTCCCGAGGGAGGGCTGGCATCGTTCTGATGCTCGTCCTGGCGTGGACCTTTGCGCGGTCCTCGGGATAAGTACTCGAAGCTATAAGCTTGCAGAGGAAACCAACTCACGCCTAAAATTTCTTTGCGCTTTTCTATTGCTTGAAGTCACATGTATCCTGTTTGTTGTAGTAGTATGCACGCAATCTCAAAGCATGTTATGTGTCAGACTCCTAAAACCTGTCGCTCGATGGACGAAGCAGAGCTGCTTTATCCCGCCCGATTTTTTTTTCTGAATATAATATATTTTGTCATCATGCTTAGTCTGGCTTACCTAATTGCAACGCTTGCTCGTCCATGAGCGACTGGCTCAAAACATATAACGCCCGTCCGGCAGCCTTAGGCAACAGCAACCTCTGAAGTGTCTGAGTTTCAATCCTAGCACATCTATCGGAACTGTCCTGGAATACGTCCTCTTACGTGAACATTGGGTGTAGGTGTGTGTGTTTATGTCCTCTGTGGCTTTGCAATGTGAGCTGATACATCTAGAGACATGAGATATATCTGCTTCGCTGTGCTGTGGTGGGGATGGGCTTTTCAGAGGTTCAGCGCTCAGCGATGGCAATGGTCGTGCCGCCATCTTGCCGCCCGGCCTCGCACTCAGAGAACATACCTCATACTTACACAGACCACGCAGAGACCTTGCATAGATGTTGGAGCAGCTTGTTGGTATTATGTTGTGCAGTATGCAAGAGAAAATCGTGGATCTCATTGCGGGACATACAGTGGCTCGTGCTCGGACGGCCTTATTACTAAATATTACATTTCAAGCTCAGACACTTCAGAGGTTGCTGTTGCCTAAGGCTGCCGGACGGGCGTTATATGTTTTGAGCCAGTCGCTCATGGACGAGCAAGCGTTGCAATTAGGTAAGCCAGACTAAGCATGATGACAAAATATATTATATTCAGAAAAAAAAATCGGGCGGGATAAAGCAGCTCTGCTTCGTCCATCGAGCGACAGGTTTTGGGAGTCTGGTTATGTGTACCTCAGACAACCCCGACTCGAACTATCATTGAGCTGTGAGATTAATATGACGCCGTCTAAGTACTTATATAAGTTCCTTCACTAGTGGAAAAGGTGATACTCCTATACTCCTATCTTTACCCATATGCCACGTAAGTAAGTAACGTACTTACCCTGAGCCCCTACCTGGTCATCCATCAGTCCGAATGGCTAGGTATAAGTATGTTTGCTGGCCGCTGGCTGATTTACGCGTCCCCGGTTCCTCTCCGGGTTCCTCCACAATATGTATCGTTTCTGATCTGTTTCGTCGTCGGTCCGACTGCTTAGCTCAGCCCTCGCGGTCTCGCGCAGCGTTGACATTCCGGCTTAGCCCGCTCATCGTCTGCAGTGGCATTCATCAGGCTGTCGGAGCCTCGGGCGGCGTCTAAAAACTCGTTCTGAACCTCATATTCCTTACAGCCTCAGTCAATGCTTGGCTAGGTGTCTAATCTGCCTAGCTTCTGTCTTATTTTATCAGTTTATTTGTGCGCCTCCGGCTTCACATATATCCCTCATTAATTGACCACAGACATTGCAGCGGGGTCGGCCAACGCCATCCTGACCAAACGCCACCCTAGCCAAACACCACCCTGGCCTTCTCCCCCGGAACGAAGTGAAGGAGCCTCTTGTATATTGTTACCCACAGCATCAATCGGATGCTACACGTCCGACACTTCACCAACTGGATCCTCAAAGCCTCAAGGTCAGTAGTGGGCTTGAATTTTGGTTTGTGTCTTGGAACATCGCCACATCACACCGTCATGCCACGTACTCAATGGCCTCAGTCACATGCCGCAAAAGATTACGTTTTGCGGGCCAGGAGCAGCTTGAACTGGACAGGCGTCTCTAAGAGAGTAAATAACATAACTATCTGCACTACTACTAGCACAAGATGATTATATATTAAAGGTGGGCATAGGCATACAGTAAAGGGTTGCGCTAACAATACACAAAAATATTGAGCCGAATCCGAAAGCAAATAGGTAATACATCCACGATCAAGCACAACAACGGCGAGCACATCATACCGCTACGGGAATCCCAAATTCAACAACAACGTCCAAAATTCAGAACAAAAATCGACAACCGTGCGACGCACAGCCTCGTTGACTACAACCTGCTCTCCAGCAGCACATCCTTTGGTCGCCAGCCAAGTGCTCCGGCACCGAAGGCGGCTTCCAGAGCCTCTTCCACGGTGCGGACGAACACAAACTCCATGACGGAGCGCACCTCGACGGGCACGTCGTGCTCGACGTCCTTGCGGTTCGCCCAGGGCAGTATGACCTTCGTGACGTCCGCGCGGTGGGCGCCGAGGACCTTCTCCTTAATGCCACCCACCGCGCCAACACGTCCCCGTAGCGTGATCTCTCCGGTCATGGCGATGTTTGGTGGAACGCATGCACCCGTAAGTAGAGAGACGAACGCGCACGTCTGTGATCCGTACATTAAAAATTGGGAGGTAAGGTATGAGCTAGGAATGGGCTTACCATAGCGATACCCGCCGAAGGTCCATCCTTCTTCACCGCTCCGCTCGGTAGGTGCAGATGGATATCGATGCTATTCGGCACCCTCAGCGGGTCCTGCGACCGGGTATTCGTGATGCATAGATTATACGCATGTGTCTTCACCCAGCTCAGCGCGAGCTCGCCGCTCTCCTTGATCACGTCGCCCAGGCTGCCCGTCAGCCGGAGCCTGCCCTCGCCGGGCACCGCGATGGTCTCGACCGGCAGGATGCCGCCCTCGCCCATGCCGGTGACGACGAGCCCGTACACGACGCCGCGGCGCTCCTCACGCTCACGCTCCTCCGCGTCCCAGCGCGGTACGCCCAGGATCGCCTCGAGCTCGTCCTCCTCGACGACGTCCTTGTATTCCTGCCCGATCGCGTCGTCGTCCATGCGCTCCGCCCACTCAACGGCCTTGTACCGCACGACGGCGCCGATGGCGCGCTCGAGCGACCGCACGCCGGCCTCGCGGGTGTACCGCGTCGCGACATGCATCAGCGCGGGGTCCGTGAGCTGCAGGTGCTCGGGGGCGATGCCGTTTGCTTGCAACTGCTTCGGGAGCAGGAACTTCCGCGCGATGTGCATCTTCTCGTTGTACGTGTACCCCGAGAGTTGAACGATCTCGCAGCGGTCCAGTAACGGCGCGGACATGGTCTCGAGCGTGTTGGAGGTGCAGATGAAGAGGACTTGACTGAGGTCGATGGGCACGTTGATGTAGTGGTCGTTGAATGTGTGGTTTTGTTCTGGGTCGAGAACTTCAAGCAGAGCCGCGGCGGGATCGCCGTGGAAATTACTCTGTCCGACCTTGTCAATCTCGTCACTGGAATCCAGTGAGTACTATCAATGACACAATTGGTGCAAGACAACTCACAGCAGGATGACCGGGTCTGACCGTCCTGCCTTGCGCAGGGCTTGTACAATCATACCAGGGCCACTGGCAACGTACGTTCGGCGATGACCCCTGATTTCCGCTTCGTCACGAACGCCACCCAACGAAATGCGCTGAAACGGTCTGTCCAATGCACGAGCGATGGACTGTCCTAATGATGTCTTGCCTGTTCCCGGAGGCCCAACGAACCTGAATCAAAACCGTTAGTTCCTCAGAAGGCCACATCGATAACGTGAATAATACTTACAGCAGTATCGGGCCTTTGACAACCTTCCGTTGAGGTGCTTTCGCGGCGGGGGTGGGGACAGGAGTGACGGATCTGTGGTCCTTCGTCGTCGTGGGTACCAGAGCTAACTGCGCTTGCAGTGCCTCTTGCTCCTGTTTCGCTTCGTGTTCTGCTTGGAGTATCCGAAGGCGGACGACAGCAAGGTATTCGATCAACCGTTTCTTAATTTTGTCCAGACCAAAGTGGTCAGAATCAAGCTGCTCGCGTGCATTCTTCAGGAAGGCGCGGTCACGGAGGGTGTCCAAAGCCGTCGAAGGGATAGTTGTGGAGGAATTCGGCCATGGTATTGAGACGAGCCATTCGAGCTGCACAAAGGCTATGAGCATCGTGCGAGCACACGTGAGGAGCCGGACGCACGTAATTTCGGATGACGCCATGCTCAACGCTCCCCTGCGGTATCCGTTTCAGCCGCCTCCATTCCCTCACTGCCATCTTTCTCTCCTCGCTATCCTTCGCCATGGCTTCAATCTTGGCCTTCACGTCCGCCATCTCCTCGACTTCAGCCTGGCTGTCGTCATCCAACTCCGACGGTGTTCCGGACTGATCCTTCTCGTCAGGCATGCCGCCGTGAGGACTTGAGGCAGAGTTTGTGCGGTGAAGGTTGTTGAGTTCGCGTTGGATGGCGGCGAGCTGTTGCCGAAGGAAGAACTCTTTCTGTTGCTTCGAGACGGACTCGTCTACGGATTGCGCTATGCGCTTGGAGACCTCTGAGATGGAGGACTGTTTGATGAAGATAGAGGTCGCACGGCGGAGGCGGTCGTCTGGGTCTGCTGCAGACAGAAATTCTGGAATGCAAAGGTCAGTATATGAGCTGAGACGCGAGTAGGGAATAGAGCGGCATCTGAAGCTTCCGTGTTATCTGGAGAAGCCTCCCTATGCAGTCATAGCTTATCGTGGGACCAGAGAATGTGAATTGACATCGGTGTCGGCTGTCCACCACCATGTCATTGCTCCCACCCCGCACTCTGCTGGCAGTGAAAGCGAACCGGAACGAAGCACGAATGAGAAGAGCATAGAGTCGAAAACTCACTCACCCAGCTTGTCAGCATACTCCCCATTGGTGCTCGAGATGATGACGTCCGCCATCCAAGCGGCGCGGGCGGGCGAGACTTCCTCCACCAGCCCCGCGACTTTGCTGTAGGAATCCCGCTTCGTCTGCTGAGTGGTGTCCCGCGCAAGCTGGTCGAGAAGCTTCAAGGCTGCGGCTTTGAACTTGACGACCGCTTCTGGCGACGGCAAGCCGTTAACACCGCTCGGGTACTCGACCTTGCGGTAGGTGATTCCAGAGCTGATGACGAGAGGCTCTGGGAGGTCGGGACCATTGTCCAGAACGCGGATGCGTGTGATGCCGCTGAGGGACAGCAGGTAATACTGCTTCAGGTTGTTCGTGGCCGGCTTGATAAGTCGTAGTATCCGTGCTGCGGTGCCCCATTGGAAGACGGAAGCATCGTGGGCGGTCTGTGGGACGGCGGCGACCAAAGGTTGTTCCTCAGACTCGCGCACCAGAGCAAGCAGGGCTTCGCCGACTGACTTGGACACCGGGAACGTTATTCGACCTGTAGGAATGAGAATAAGCGGGTGCGGAAGGGCGAGGAGGGGCAATGTCGAGCTCGACGCGGCAGAGGACATCGTGGTCGCCGGTAAGATCTTGTAAAGCAGTTGGGAGGCAGACGCTTATGAAGTCACTAACGTGCCACTAACTGAGCTTAGACCTTGGTGAGTGGAAGCGGTCGCGGTGGTGACCGTGAGACAGCCACGCGGTGATCTGGGTAAGCTTTCGCGCTAGTGGCAATAAGTAATGGGCCGTTATCACATGCGTTAACCGTTTCAGGCACGGGATGGGGTCTCATAGGTCCCACGCTTGGCCTGTCCTTCCCCCGCACCGTGACGTGCACGGTGCCAGTCTCTGCTGTTCACCCACTCACTCACTCGGACGGCTGCCATGACGCGTCGGTCGCACACGGTGGACACGGGCTTCGATTGCAAGTGACAGGACACGGGCGCCAGACACGACACGCAGGAGCAAGGGTTCGCCCTCCTAAGGGGAAAACGTGCTATCTAAAAACATGAGAAAGGGCACTACAACGCGTATAGTTATCGGTAAGCTTCCTTTCCTGCATGCTGCGAGGCGTGGAGTTATCGGTAAGCTTCCTTTCCTGTGCGCTGCGATCGCGGGGCGTGCACTCACTCGGCGTGGCTTGCTCAGCGCTCAGTCGCTCTGTGCGCGCAGTCTCGCTGGGGGCGACTCGCTCGCTTTCTGGCCCGGCCCGGCAGATGGGCGCATTTCGGTCAGTCTGGGTGTCTGCGTCTCCCGTGCTCCCGTTCGCTAAAGCGTCCTCTCCCCCGCATACAGGCACATCTACTCGGGCGCTGACTCCTGCGAGCGTCGCGCTGCGTCTGCCTATCCCCGCCAGCCCAATCCGCATCCTCGGGCGTGCGTTTCCGCACACCAAACCGCGATTCCCGTGTCCTCTAGCAAACTGCCCCTTGTGACCACCTGGGAAGACGCGCCTCACCCGCGCGACCTCGTACACCAAACGCGCGTCCTCGTCAGGGCGCGCCAAGGGGTACAGACGCGATCTCGCCCTCGGCCTATGCACCTGACCTGGAAAATGCCATTTTCCGACTCGCGCGAACGAGGGCTACGCGGAAACGTCGGTTGGAGGTCAGTGCGGTCAGAACTCGCCGAGATATCCCAAAAACTGACTCGATATGGCAGACCCGTCCATCCGCGTGCTGCCCCCAAAGGCATGCCCGGGTGCGCAGAGACTGTCCCCGCAACGACCGCCTCGAGTGCGCCGTCAGCCGCTTGCGTCTCGGCCGCCGGACGCATTTTCGTGGCGGAACGGCAAACTCAACCTTCTGTACATGTCGGCAACAGTGCGCGGATGGTGTGTACACGGCTGGGCGCGCCGCCTGCCGACGCAACGAGCCATATGCCAAGTCAGTACGACTCCATCGCGCTTGGCAATGCCAAACACTCACCAGAGGCTTCCACAGAAGTCCCTCCCTTCCCACGCGCCGACCGTCGTGAAGGCACCATGATGTACGCCCAGTCACCGGCACGACATGCAAACGCGCGCACAGGCAAGACCCCGGTCGGGGGACGGCGATACGTTGCGGAACCGCGCAATGCGCTCCGATGCTTGGCGTAGCCGCGGCCAGCCGTCGCCTGCGCACAGCGCGTCCACTCGTCGCGGCGTCGTCGCTGCCCAGCGACTTGTGCCGGACCACGACGCCGCACAACGTCGGTCGCGGGACGGCGATACGTTGCGGAATGGCGAACTTCGCCTCCACACCCCGTGCAGCCACGGCCGTCCGTCGCGCACCCAAGGCGCGTCCGCTCGTTGCGACAGCGGCGTCGGCACCCGGCGGCGTGGTCTGAACCATGAAGCCCCCACGACGTCGGCCGCCGGACGGCGATATATTGCGGAATCGCAAACTGCGCGTCGACACCCCGCGCAGCCACAGCCGTCCGTCGCGCACGCACGGCGCGTCCACTCGTTGCGACAGCGGCGTGGTCTGAACCACGAAGCTCCCAGGACGTCGGTCGCGGGACGGTGTTCTGTTGCGGAATGACCAAATTCGCCGCGGCACCGACCCTAACGAGTGCCGCTCACACGCGTCCACCGCAATGCCGACACCGCGTCGGCATCGGGGCCTCCGTCGTGGGGCGCAGCTCTGTCGTGGAACGACCCAGTCGGTCATCGACGGGGCCGGGATGGCGGGTATGGCAGCGCGCCCCGCCGCACAAGCGGCGTCCCTTCACATCCCTCGCAACGACACCCAACACTGTCGACGCGCCGTGAGGACCTCGGTCACGGGACGCCGTTCTGTCGTAGAACGGCAAAATGGGCCGACGGTGCGCCCAAGCAGAGACCAAGACGACGAAGACAAGACCTCGCAGGGCCCTCGCGGGCCCTGCTCGGGGACGAGGGCACCTCGTCGGGGAGGCTTCAGGTGTTGTCGTCGAACCGCAGGGCATCGTACGCGGCGGCATGTCGCAGCGCATTGACAAACTCTCGGCGCGGGAGGCGTCGTTTTGGCCTGAAAATGACCACACGGGCGTCTATCGAATGTCAGCCCAAAAGGCTCCTGAAGCGTGAATGACGAGCGTACCTGTGTCATCGCCGCCACCCTGCCGCCTACCGCCTCCCGCAGAGACCGACACGACGACGAAGCGACCTCGCAGGGCCCTCGCGGGCCCTGCTCCACGACGAGAAGCCCTCGTCGATATGACTACAGGTGTCCGCGCCGAGCCGGGGACCCCAAACGCAGCGGCATCTCGTGGCGCGTTGACAAAATCCCGGCGCGGGGGCGTCGTTTTCGTCTGATAATGAGAATACGGGCGTCTATCGAAATTCAGCCCAAATGGCCTCAGCAGCACGAGTTTCAAGCTCACCGACGTCGCTGCTCCTGCGTTTTCCACCCCGCCGCTGCCACCCGATGTTGCGAGGCTTTGATTGAGCCGTGACGAGGCGGCAGGCGACGTTGCGCATGCGGCGTCGAGGGGAGAGGCGCACGGCGTCCCCGTGGATGAAGACACGACCGCCGCCTTACGGGCGCGTTGAGTGCGAACCCGCCACGCCGCCGACGGCCAATCTTTGTGGGGCGACGAACCGGCCGTCGCGCTCCGGGAACGCGCTGCGACAGTGAGACGGCCTGCTCGCCGGGCGTCGACCGATCGCAGAACAGGCGACGGGCTCGTCCGTGCTTGAGCGCACCAAGGCGTAGACAACGGGCCTTCGTCCAAGGCCCCCAACATCAACTTCCCGCGCATGTCGGCAGTGGGCTGCGGGTCGAGGCGGTCGCTTGCTGGACGTCGACCACGAGATCCCCCACCCGTGCGTTGACCGGGGTTCCAGGAAGGCGGTCTCGAGCAGATGGGCAACTACGCAGGAAGCTCAAGTAAGTTTCAGCCATTTCTTGCATCAAATCTGTTGGTACTCACGCTTTTTTATAGATCCCTCGCGCCCGTCCTCGCCACCGACGGCGACGCGTCGGCTCGGCCTGCGCCCTGTGATACGTACTTCTACCGTCGCCCGAGCTCTGACTACACCTGTGAATGGCGCCGTCAGCTACAATCGACAGCGACGAGACGGTGCATCGCGGTCCTGCGCGTGCACGGCGTCGAAGCCTACATACCTATTATATCGCCGCGCCGCCGTCGGCTGCGCAATGCGCCTCACGCGTTCTCAACGACCTCCCGTCATCCTCTCTTCAACCGCAGCGTCGGCGTGGGCTTGCGGATGTGCCGACACGACCGCGGTCGCCGGAACGCGATCTGTTGTGTTTTTGCAATCCGCGCGCGCGCAACGGCCTTCAGTCGCTGCCGTGCTCTTCTGGCGGCGCATGCGAGTCGAGGCTTGTGGTGTGCGTACAGCAAGGTCTGGGAGACAGGGATGCCGAGCTTCGAACTGTCAGCTGTGCGCGCAATGCGGCAGGGACCTTGAACTCACCTTGTTGCTGCTGGTGGGATGCAGGGCACCACGATGTTGTCATGCTCGGTCTTGCTGGCCTGTCGGGCATGGAATGATGAGATTGGATAATAAATGGCTTGCAGGATTGAGGCTAGTCTGGATGCGCAGAGAGTGGTTTGGTTTGAGTGAAGGGGCAGAACCGAGAGTGTAGCTGAGCAATGTGAATTGGTTCAGAGAGGATTTACGATGTGGGCCTGGATGCACAGGGGACATGCAGCCTCAACCACTGGGGCACGGGCATGGATACCGGGCGGCGCCGCTCCAAATTTGGATCAGAATCAGAATTAAGGAATAATACAATAGGGTGCAGTTACGAGAGTGAGTAGGCGACGTCTCGAGCTGGCACCTCGAGACGGACGCAACAGAAGAGTTCCTGATCATCAGTTTCAGGCTCACCTACAGTATTGTCCCACGCAAATATGTCCTTGGCCATACCAGCGCAGCTCGGCAGGACTATCCAGTTTTGCCAGCCTGGGCTGGTACTGTCAAAGATCATTCAGCAGGATTGAGTCTCATGGATAGTGCTTGTCCAAAGGTTGAGTTTATGGGTATGGGCATTTTACTTGGGCAGTTTGGAGTGACACATCTAGCTTGCAATTCCCACGGAATTGCAAGCCGGATGTGTCACAGCCCAACAGAGATGGTGCCGTAAATCCACTGGATATAGTGCAAATCCCACGCAGCCCGTTGTCCGTTTTCTCATTACACAGACGGACATTACAGCGGCCGAGCACGTGCCTTGGTTATAGTGCAACAAAGATGATGCAACATCGGACATCCGGCAGCAGCGCTTTGACAGCGCTAGTCACACGGTCTCGATGGTTGGCAAAACAAAATGTCCGGCTATTGACAAATGTATGGTGATCTTCTGATATTTGCAGGATTTAAATTGTATTCCAGATTAATATTCTGATGCTCAAATGTAAATTGTGCAAGGAGTACGACAGAGGACAAACCTTGAATGATTGAGTGGTGCTGATGCTCGTCCTGTGCCATGCTATGAGACTACGAAAGGGCTTGTATAATGCAAGAGTCAGAAGAGAGTCGAGAACGTGGAGACCGATGTGCGACGGAGTCAAGACGGAGTACAGCGCGTGCAATGATGGCCGACAACTGTGCTTGTAGTCACTGTCTGCCACAAGGGCACTTCTCCGTATCGGGTTCCAGGACTCGCTTGCGGCGCGAGTTCTCGCAATTGGAACAAACACGAATGAAGGCGCGAAAGGTGCGCGTGGATAGCAGCTCAAGACCCCAAACAAGTCAGGATTCGGGACGAATGTGAGCATTTCTCCGGAAAGCGGCCAAAGATGGCAAGCCATCAACGCCACAAAGAAGAAGCACGCTCAGCGCCTTCACAGCACCCTGCGTCTTTCACGCTCAACCTGTCTCCGTCCACGATACGACCTGCTCGACACTCCTCATTTGCGTGTCATTGGCGCCAATTCTGCTACTTTGGCAGGTGAGTACTATTTTGCACTCGTTTTTAGTGCTTAGCGTTTTTCTTGGACGTCGGATTCGCGCTAGACTTGCGCGACAGGCTTGCTAAAGCCCACGGAATGGGAGCGACGTTCCACCCAGGCCAGGCGAGCTGAGGCAGATTGAGGGTGTGAGTTAGCCGAGGTGCGCATGCTGTCTGGACTTCGAATGTACCTGGATACTGACAGGCCGTGGAATTATGCTAGAAGCCCTCCCGCACGCTCTGGACGGTTTATTCAACCGCATCTTCCGACGGAGGGACCTTGCGACGCAAGCGCAAGCTCACGGCATGCCGTGATGGAAACACGCGCTCAACAAGATGTACGATCAAACCGCTGTGCTGGGACGACAACGAAGGGACAGCCGAACGCAATTCGGCCCTTTGCTACCGTTTCACTCAGCAGTTGGAGCGTTCCGGACGCACGGACGCGACGTGTGAAACGGGGGTCAGAAGTGTGACCTGACGTAGGTGGGAAATCCCGAAAGTGCCGAGGTGAAAGGTATAAAGGACGCGAGGAGGACGGCTGAAGACTACATCCCCTTCGCTTCCTCGCTTCCTCCCTTTCTCCTATCCTCACCACCGCCGTCCTGCACTCACCTCGTTTGCCGCTCTCTGCAGCTTTCCCTCCCTTTCACCATGCTGCCCCCGCTTTTGCCTGTTCCTCGTCGTCCAGAACGCTGTTTTCGCACGTTTCCCGCTTCGCTCTCGCAGCCTCGACAGCTCAGCCCGACTTTGGCGGTCATTAAATGGTAAGTACGAGCTTAATCGTTTGTATTGGCCCTTGTGCTGACTTTGAACTCTCGTTCGCAGCTGTTTATCCATCCGTTTGCGCCCATAGCATTGCGTAGAGAGTGCGCCTCGTTACCGCGACACTATACGGGCATAGTGAGTACTGACTCTTCTCGTGTCCGTATATCTGCTGACTGAAATGCGCCGATTTAGCGGCTTAGTCTGTCGACCTACCACGTGAGTCATCCCGATAGTCTTGCTGTATCGTGCACTAATGTCGCCGTCCAGTATAGACTACCATCTCATGGTGCGCGCGCCATTTCCCACTCGCTCGTCGCGCCGAGCAAGCGTCACGCCAGAGGCAGTCAGTCCATGTAAGTAACTGCAAGCGGCTTGGACGGACGCTAAACGAGAGCTAGTAGGGCCGCTACTGTGTTGCTGTGGCCATGCCGTGACACAACAACAGTGATTTGGTGAGCAGTCCCTTCTATGGTGTTTATACAATTACTGACTTGATTTACACAGGTAATTCAATGCATGAAACGGCTATGACCGTACTGAACGCATCGTCGGCGTGCCCGATACACCGTTGGCGTCTACCACTCGAGGGGGCACAATGCCTTGCTGACTGGAATTCCGAAGCCGCCAAGGCCGCCGCCGACATCTTCACATGCTATGCACGCCATTTCCCACTCACTCGTCGCATGGCTTGGCACATTGCATGAGACGCAGGTATGATTTCGGTGCTATAGATCATATATCAATGACTAATGAAACCTTGCTACAAAGGACTGCTAACCCGGATAGGCTACGAACGCGTGACTATGGCTTTGGGTAAGTAACCCCAAATTCTCGTTATGAGTACGTTCTGAATGGGTCACAATAGGGCTTTCGGGAATGCTGTTATTAGTACGGCGCACAAACGGCGCGGGTAACTGTTGGTCATCGCACAGGTACGCGGCCATTCATATGGGCTTACAACAATTACTGATCTAGTGTACACAGCCGTAATCAGGCATCCCGAGAGCATTCCGTGCGCCCTTTGACGGTCGGCCCAAGCTGCACCGACCATCTTGACCGTTGGCGAGAAGCAGGCTTCGTCCATTGACATACCCCTCATGCAACTCCCCATGCACAGCATTGAAGTAATGTCACTTTAGACCACATCGCAGAATGGTTCGTACTGACCTTATTTACTAGTAAATTCCAGTTCCGGCCTATGTGCGACGGCGCCAAACTTGGCTTGCGAGGATTCATCCGGCGTCGCCGTGCGGCGTGGACGTGAGAGTCCGCACGGCGCAGTCCGTTCTATTTATCCACCATATGGTATGTCTCGTCGTCTCTGTAACGCATCCTTTCACTCATGAACATGTTGTTTCACGCCTTCTGATCAGCACCTCCGAGTTGGGACCGTGGTACGAGACAATACATGGAACGCAGGTGGCACGCACGTGCCGTCGAAGACTGCCTGACCACACGTTCCCTCCCATTACGACCTATACTGGTATGCCCTATTGTACCATCCTGTATATCTTAAGCAGATTCTAACCTTAACCTTACAGCCTTTGTACACGAACATGAGTCCACGCTGTCGTTACAGGTGCTCGTTGTCAACTACATATACTACGGGCTCGGCGCAGGCTGTTCGTAAGTAATATACTCTCATTCAGCCGTATTGTACGACCTTACCAATAGTTTACTACAGCTTACGCCGTCGTAATCACGGAGGCCGCCGACCGGCGCGTCCGACCTCTACTCCTCGTAATGTACGTGAACTTGAAGCCAATATGGTCAATTCAACGACGCTCCCCTCAGACATATCTACATAATTCTTGCTGTTATCTGTCGTTAAGTTGAGCTGGGCTCATTGTTACGAGCACATATGACCAGTATGCTAACAAGCTTTGACCTCCACTCCTCGCAATGTACCAAACAGATGTTTTATCAGTAGTTCTTTTTTGTTCATATGACCGCTGTTAAGTAGGCTACAACTACATGCTGACGATATAGCTCGAGTAGGCACGGCGTGAGACCGTTGTACTGACCGTGACCCCGCTCCATAGCTACGCCGGTAACGACAATGAATATGCTCCGAAGATTAGTCGTGGTAAGGGATTTCGGAAGCGGCCTTATAACAGAATAGATAGCTCACGTTCCCTTGTTTATAGACTACTCAGTCACGCAACAATGATGACGAATAACGTATATGCCTCGTATACATCAGTACGTCATTCTATTGCGCTCGTTTCAAGTACTGATACTAAATGTGCTACAAAGACAGATACTTTTTCTGCACTCGGGCTGACTCGGAGCCTGTGCTCGTGAGGTGATAAGGCTGTATTGCCAGACTCAAAGTCTTGCGGATGCCTTGTCCACTAGCGGGTATGTCAAACACTTATGTATTACTTTTCATCGTGTTGATTTACATGGCATGTGCGTATCTCATTAGTTTGTGTTTATGTCCCCGCGTCGAACCGCGCGACACTGCTACCATCTCGCTGCGGGATGCATGCTGTGCCATAACTCTTGGTATACTCGCGTCTGACTCCTGTGTCGCCGGACGTCAGTACTGTGCGTGCAGGGGACTATAAGTAAGTCTTTGCTTGCCTTCTGGTGATGTTACTCATGGCCCTCTTCGCTCATAGCCATATTGCCTAACTGGCTCATATGCACTGCGGTTCGATTACGAAAGGGCGCGCCGTCCGCACACTCACGACGACTGTACTCGCCGCGAATATTCGGCGCATCTGTGCTTGATATGGAGCTTCGTGCGTTGTATTCGCCGATGACTTGTGCGTGTGGCGAGCAACGCGGCGTCCGCAGGCAAACACGAGCCGAGCGCATCGAGGATGAGGCGAAATTGGCCGTCTGGTGTCCCGTCCGTTTGTCCCGCTCTGAGACGTCGTCGGCGGCCATCGTGCGTCATTTGCTTGTTCTCTGAGGCCTCGTAGGCTGACAATACATAGGCGCCCGAAGATTCGTTCGCGGCAGTGTCAACGTCCTTTCTGCTGGGGCCTCAGCTGAGCGCGGCGGCATGCCGCTTGCATCTACTCGGAGAGAGCCTCCCTCGACTCTTCGAGTGGGCTTTGCGGCATGCTACTTACCGAGCCTGCTCATTGGTGTCGTCGCGCGCCGTGCGGTAGTGCGCGCTCGGCAGCATGCTGCATCATAGAGCCCGCCCTGTCAGGGAGCCGCGACTTCCGCGGCGTGGCGACGCTTGGCCGTTTCTGTCTCCGTGTATGTCTCTTTTCTCTCGTTCTCGGTGGGTTTCGCTGAGTCTTTACTGTGGGCAGGCGTGCCAGTCGCTGTGCTTCTCTCGACCCAACGGCGGAAGCAGCGTGCGCGGGCTTGCCAGTCATTTCTGGCGCACACGCGCATTCGACTCGGTCTCGCGATGTCTGCCATCTCTCTCGTACGGTGCGTAAATCCTTTCGGTCTCGACCTGTTGTGCCGGTGCGCGCAGTTTGCGTCCAGACCCTTCCCGCTCAGTCACGTCTGCAGTGTCCAATTTAGTACGGAAGCGGTCAGACGGGGAAACGAGGCTTACCGAGGAAGCCGCGGCACCGTGGCGTCGGGCGTCGTCGACTTGCGCGACTGTTGGACCACCGAGGGCGGCTCGCGGCGTCGCGGAGTTGGAGCCGACGCCATAGACGTCGTGCATACGCGCCAGAGTGCGCCGCGCCCCGCCGCCGAAAGAACGAGACTTTGGTGTATGGAGTGGCTGGCGGTCGGGGCCTGGGCGATATGTGCACGAGCCGAATGGGAGGATGGCAGTCAGGCCGCCCGGCCGCTGCCCAGTGCCGGCATGCGCACTGGGCGGCGTTCGGGTTGGTGCCGGTGTGGTCGTCTGCGCGAGGCTCGCGCCGCGCCCGGTACTCGGCCGTGTGCGGGATGTCGGCGCAGGTGGTCAGATGCCCCGTGCCGCCAGCGACGGTTGCGGAGCCTAGGACGAGTTGGGCCGTCTGGCGGCGACCGAACAGCGGAGGCAATGGCGCATTCGCCGTCACGGCAAGTGGGAGGCCCGGAGCGAATGGGCGGTCTGTGTGAGATGACATAAGTCACAGTGGAGGACAAAACATGGAGGCGCGAACGTACCGAATTGGGAGCGGGCCTACCTGCCGCGCGGCAGACTGGCGAGGTGCTCAGCCGCTCGAGGGTAGCGTGCGCAATCCCCGTGCCCTGGTTACGCGTCAAAGCGTCGGGGCCCGTCGAGTCCTTGTCCCGGACGGTCGGTGCTCGTGCGCTGGGGTCAGGGTTTAAGTCGACGGCAGAGACATGTCGAGGTGCGCGTGAATAAGCTCGAAACACAGCACGTGCATTCTTCATCGAATGCGCCGTCGACGTACAAAAGCTCTGGGCCGCCAGAGCCATTGAGCGTGCTGAGGAGGTCGAGAGGTGGAACATGCTCCCCGAGGGCAGGGCGGCACTTGCGGCCGCTGTAGCAGCCGGTGCACCCGATGCTTCTGCGCCATTTTGAACTCAGCACTCGCTCATATTTTAATATGAATCTTGAGGCGTCGGCGGCGACGGGACGGCTGCGCAGAGTCGAGAGCGAGGGTGTGTCGGTGCGGTGGGATGTTGCTGGTGAGTTGGCGACTTCGGGTTAGCCTACCGCGCGCGGCACACGACGAGGGCGTGCAAGATTTGAACTGTGAGTGCCAACATGGGATACATGGCGATATGAGACGTCGAATGGGACGGGACACGAGTATGCGGATGGGGAAGAGAGAGGTGATGGGAGAGCGCAAGGGAGATGCGTGGGCGCCAAGGGCTCGACGCCACAAAGCAGAAGTGCGCCCAGTCTTACCTTCAAGCTTCAAGCTCAAGTTTGCAGGGACTCTGGCTTCCGCATCGCACCAGCATGATCTATCGCAGTTCTTGCGTGGCCGTACAGTCGAGTAAGTAAACAATGGTGACTGCGAAACAAATATATTTGTGTTTGTATATACATGCATCAGTCTGTCTACACCTTTCTCCTCCGAGTCCGGATCGCACAACGACTGCGCCACGGTAGCCAACCATGACCGTCGCACGCCACGCAAAAAGCCCAGCACGGGCAAGCCACCTTTGGAGGAGACATCCGACACCGTGCCCGCCACGCTCTCGTTGTCCGACGCGTAGTCCCGCTCCGTCCGCATCCGGAGCTTGAGCAGCTCGTCCCAGAACATCGTCGGGCTCTCGCCCTTGCGCAGGAACTCGCGGATGTGCCGGAGCCACTCCTTGACGAGCCGGAACTTGGCCTCGCCGAAGCCCGCGCCGGCCGCGCGCCCGTCGGGCGTCACGAACGGCGGCAGGCTCTCGACGTACGCGAGCAGCGCGACCTGCGCGATCCAGTAGAACGGCAGCGCGTCGTGCAGGAAGATCGGCTCCTGCGCGTCGCCGTAGTGCGGCGTATCCGGGCTGCCCAGCCACGAGCAGCACCACTTGTGCAGCATGAACTGCACCGGCAGGCCCGCCGCCTGCGCGTCCGCCGTCCCCGGTGCTCTCGCGGTGGGGGCAGGGACAGCAGTGACAGACCTGCCGTCCTTCGTCGTGGGCACCAGAGCTAACTGCGCTTGCAGTGCCTCTTGCTCCTGTTTTGCTTCGTGTTCTGCTTGGAGTGTCTGAAGGCGGACGACAGCAAGGTACTCGATTAACCGCTTCTTAATTTTGTCCAGACCAAAGTGGTCAGAATCAAGCTGCTCGCGTGCATTCTTCAGGAAGGCGCGGTCACGGAGGGTGTCCAAAGCTGTCGAAGGGATGGTTGTGGAGGAATTCGGCCATGGTATCGAGACGAGCCATTCGAGCTGCACACAGGTTATGAGCATCGTGCGAGCGCATGTGAGGAATAAAACGCACGTAGTTTCGGATAACGCCATGCTCAACGCTCCCCTGCGGTATCCGTTTCAGTCGCCTCCATTCCCTCACCGCCATCTTCCTCTCCTCGCTCTCCTTCGCCATGGCTTCAATCTTGGCCTTCACGTCCGCCATCTCCTCGACTTCAGCTTGGCTGTCATCATCCAACTCCGACGGTGTTCCGGACTGATCCTTCTCGTCAGGCATGCCGCCGTGAGGACTTGAGGCAGCGTTTGTGCGGTGAAGGTTGTTGAGTTCGCGTTGGATGGCGGCGAGCTGCTGCCGGAGGAAGAACTCTTTCTGCTGCTTCGAGACGGACTCGTCTACGGATTGCGCTATGCGCTTGGAGACCTCTGAGATGGAGGACTGTTTGATGAAGATAGAGGTCGCACGGCGGAGGCGGTCGTCTGGGTCTGCTGCAGACAGAAATTCTGGAATGCAAAGGTCAGTATATGAGCTGAGACGCGAGTAGGGAATAGAGCGGCATCTGAAGCTTCCGTGTTATCTGGAGAAGCCTCCTATGCAGTCATAGCTTATCGTGGGACCAGAGAATGTGAATTGACATCGGTGTCGGCTGTCCACCACCATGTCATTGCTCCCACCCCGCACTCTGCTGGCAGTGAAAGCGAACCGGAACGAAGCACGAATGAGAAGAGCATAGAGTCGAAAACTCACTCACCCAGCTTGTCAGCATACTCCCCATTGGTGCTCGAGATGATGACGTCCGCCATCCAAGCAGCGCGGGCGGGCGAGACTTCCTCCACCAGCCCCGCGACTTTGCTGTAGGAATCCCGCTTCGTCTGCTGAGTGGTGTCCCGCGCAAGCTGGTCGAGAAGCTTCAAGGCTGCGGCTTTGAACTTGACGACCGCTTCTGGCGACGGCAAGCCGTTAACACCGCTCGGGTACTCGACCTTGCGGTAGGTGATTCCAGAGCTGATGACGAGAGGCTCTGGGAGGTCGGGACCATTGTCCAGAACGCGGATGCGTGTGATGCCGCTGAGGGACAGCAGGTAATACTGCTTCAGGTTGTTCGTGGCCGGCTTGATAAGTCGTAGTATCCGTGCTGCGGTGCCCCATTGGAAGACGGAAGCATCGTGGGCGGTCTGTGGGACGGCGGCGACCAAAGGTTGTTCCTCAGACTCGCGCACCAGAGCAAGCAGGGCTTCGCCGACTGACTTGGACACCGGGAACGTTATTCGACCTGTAGGAATGAGAATAAGCGGGTGCGGAAGGGCGAGGAGGGGCAATGTCGAGCTCGACGCGGCAGAGGACATCGTGGTCGCCGGGAAGATCTTGTAAAGCAGTTGGGAGGCCGAGGCTGCGTGCAGACGCTTATGAAGTCACTAACGTGCCACTAACTGAGCTTAGACCTTGGTTAGTGGAAGCGGTCGCCGTGGTGACCGTGAGACAGCAACGCGCTTATATGGGTAAGCTTTCGAGCTAGTGTCAATAAGTAAAGGGCCGTTATCACATGCGTTAACCGTTTCAGGCACGGGTCCGTCTGGGAATGATCTAAGCACGTTTCCTCGATGGGGTCTCATAGTTCCCACGCTTAGCTTGTCCTTCCCCAGCACCGTGGTTTACTGTTCGAAATACGTTCACGGTCGCAATTCTCTGCTATGACCCGTATATTGAACACGTTCACCTCTCATCTGAATGATATGAGCCCGCGCGATAGCGTGCTCTCTCTAAGAAGCCTACCCAAAATTCGAACCCTTACGGCGCCTTCAATCCGTTGTCTATACCGTCGGACGACCTCAGAGCCTCCCCAGTGTACCGCGTGCTAGGAGAGCTTGGTGGAGGTTGAAGTGCTCGGGGAGTGCTACGTGTGGGTGTTATATAAACGGGTGGTGAGTTGACCTGTCCGTCTGAGGCATGTTTTTCGCTGATCTGGAGATTTGTAGGCTGTAAGGTGGTCCGCAACCAAACATGTGCTCTTGCTATGCTCTCTTGGGTCTGAGGACGAGGTTCGCGGCCATCGCCATCTGTCAAAGACCAATGAGATTTTGCAAGACGTTGTTTGCTGTCCGCCCTCTCACTTGTTCGAGAATAGGCCGAGGGTGCACAGGGTCATATCGGAATGTCAGCGGACCCCATGCACCGAACTTCCGTCTGAGAGTGCGGAAGCCCTCACCCCTTCGATCAGGGACTCGGCCAACTCCGTCGCAGCACCCCATATAATGCGAGGTGACGCTGTCTCACCTAACGAATCCTTCGCCGACCACGTCCATCTTACAACACAAAGTCACCACCTTACAACCCTTATGGACGTGGGTGCTTCTTCGTGCTGAATGTCGGCATTAACTGAGCTTTACTTTTATCTTTCAGGAACTACGAGACGAAATGACTCGACTTCAAGTATCGAGGAGTCAGACAGATAGAAGGCAGTTACCTGCGGAATTGTTCAGGGACATATTCCAACATGTCACCTCGATGCGGGACCTCTGCAGTCTCAGTGTCGTTTGTCGCAAACTCCAGGGCGAAGCCGAGCACTTCATCTACCGTTCCATCGAGTCTTCTCGCCGGGCACACACGGAATACCTGTGCGACCTCATCGCGTCTTCACCACATCGTCATTTACTCGTACGCTCTTTGCGTATTTCCAACGACGACACCGACTTGCATATCTCCGACGCAAGGGACAAAGACTACTGGGAACGCATCGCTCGCCTTCTCCACGACCTGCCCCACCTGGAGGAGCTAAAGATCCACGACGACATGGCGGTACCCGCGAAGAACAAGAACGCCTGGGTGTTGTCGCGGTGCACCTTTTCCTTGCAGCACTTTGACTCAGACTTTGTCTTCGACGAGGACCTCTTGGCTTTCCTGCGCTCGCAACGTTCCCTGCAGCGATTGTACTGGACAGAGAGTTGGTCAGACGACGAGTCTGTGAAAGCGTTGGACGACATGGACGTCGGACCCGCATCATCCTCTCAGTTGGCGCCATCCGTTTCTCTGCTGAACACCAACAGCCCGCGGTTCGTCTTGAAGTGCATGCCGAGTGCCACGCTCAGTCATGTGTGGATCTGTGGCCCATGCGCCCACGAGGACGACGGCTGGATGCACTACATCCAGCAATTTACTGATGGGGGCGGCGCGACGAGCTTGAAATCTTTACGGATGAACCTACCGTACCGGAAGAGGACGTTGATATCAGTACTCGCGTCCCTCGCCAGGGGGCACCGGAACTGCGCTCGCTTGGATTCGTCCCTTTCTTCAATGTCACGGTGCGCATATATACACTCGTGCAATCATGGCGTTTACTGACGTGATACAATAGGACAAGGAGCTCATCGACACTCTCGCACAGTTCAAGCATCTGCGTTGTCTCGTTACCTGGAACGTTATTGGGCGCGACACATCTCGAGCAATTGCTCAGGCTTGCCCGTCGCTCCGCCTCATTGCATGCCTGCACTATTCTTACTCGCATGAATATGTCGTCCTTCCAGTCAATCCGCTAGGCACTCCCAAGCCTCTCCACGATCCGGAGTACTTGTTGTGGAAGGATGCTTGAACGCGGCCGACACGTGGCGTGCAGGCTCCGCGGTACGTGATTGGCTAGATGCTGATCTGATCGGTCACCTTATCTTTGATATTCCCTTTATAGCCAGAGATCAGAAATGATCTCACAAGTGCTTCAAACGTCATCGAGTGGACCCCCTTTGGCGACGATGAGCTTTATAACTTCAGCCAGCTAATCTGCCTACCACTTCACAACGACCTCCACACTCCCAGACGCCTTCAATAGCTAAAACAAATGTCTCAGAACATTTTCCGTCTCAAAAGCCTCTGTCAACCATTATGCCTGGGGCAAGAAAGGCTCAGCTTCACTTGCAGCGCGACTGTCGAGTAATGCGATAGGGCCCGACTTTGGCTTGGAGGAGGACAAGCCATACGCTGAGGTGAGTACAGGATCGACTATGTCGAGCTTGTGGTTAAAGGTGTAGGCAGATTTGGATGGGCACACCGAATGGACCAGCTTCCTTGTTCGACGACCCGAATAAGCCACTACTGGACGTGATCAAGTCGAACCCAAAGCACTACCTCGGCCAGACCCTCCTCGACAAGTGGCCAGGCACCAACCACGTTCCCTACCTCTTCAAGATCCTTTCGTTCGACAAGGCACTCGCCCTCCAGGTTCATCCAGACAAGGAGATTGCGCAGGGAGTTGCAGAAGAAGGACCCCGACAACTTTGTCGACCCGAATCACAAGCCCGAGATTGCCGTCGCCATTGGCGAGCCTTTGGGCGGCGGATCGTGGGGACCGAACGTCGCTTTCACCGGTTTCGTCGGGTTCCAGCCGCTAGAGCACATCCGGGACTATCTAAACACCGTGCCCGAGCTGAAGAAGGCTATTGGGGACGACAAGCTTGTTGAAGAGTTCGCGGCGAGCCCATCGAAGGATGGCCTGAAGAAGGTTTATACCGCGCTCCTGAGCCGATCTCAGGATGCAGTCGCACCATGCATACAAGCCCTTGTCGACCGCCTCCAGCACGACGCCGGCCGCTTCCCGCCAGACATCGTTCGGCTCGTGCAGAAGGTGAACCAGCAGTATCCCGGCGACGTCGGCGTGCTCTCCACCACGTTCTTCATGAACTTCGTCAAGCTTCGCGCGCGGCGAGTCGATCTATATAGGCGCGGACGAGATCCACGCGTACCTCGAGGGCGACATCATCGAGTGCATGGCGGTCTCGGACAACGTGCTCAACGTCGCCTTCGTCCCGCCGGAGG
>JAKOGH010000832.1:0-10629 GCA_024811115.1 Terana coerulea
GTGGTCGTTGAATGTGTGGTTTGCTCTGGGTCGAGAACTTCAAGCAGAGCCGCGGCGGGATCGCCGTGGAAATTACTCTGTCCGACCTTGTCAATCTCGTCACTGGAATCCGGTGAGTACTATCAATGACACAATTGGTACAAGCCAACTCACAGCAGGATGACCGGGTCCCGTCCTGCCTTGCGCAGGGCTTGTACAATCATACCAGGGCCACTGGCAACGTACGTTCGGCGATGACCCCTGATTTCCGCTTCGTCACGAACGCCACCCAACGAAATGCGCTGAAACGGTCTGTCCAATGCACGAGCGATGGACTGTCCTAATGATGTCTTGCCTGTTCCCGGAGGCCCAACGAACCTGAATCAAAACCGTTAGTTCCTCAGAAGGCCACATCGATAACGTGAATAATACTTACAGCAGTATCGGGCCTTTGACAACCTTCCGTTGAGGTGCTTTCGCGGCGGGGGTGGGGACAGGAGTGACGGATCTGTGGTCCTTCGTCGTCGTGGGTACCAGAGCTAACTGCGCTTGCAGTGCCTCTTGCTCCTGTTTTGCTTCGTGTTCTGCTTGGAGTGTCCGAAGGCGGACGACAGCAAGGTACTCGATTAACCGCTTCTTAATTTTGTCCAGACCAAAGTGGTCAGAATCAAGCTGCTCGCGTGCATTCTTCAGGAAGGCGCGGTCACGGAGGGTGTCCAAAGCTGTCGAAGGGATGGTTGTGGAGGAATTCGGCCATGGTATCGAGACGAGCCATTCGAGCTGCACACAGGTTATGAGCATCGTGCGAGCGCATGTGAGGAATAAAACGCACGTAGTTTCGGATAACGCCATGCTCAACGCTCCCCTGCGGTATCCGTTTCAGTCGCCTCCATTCCCTCACCGCCATCTTCCTCTCCTCGCTCTCCTTCGCCATGGCTTCAATCTTTGCTTCACGTCCGCCATCTCCTCGACTTCAGCCTGACTGTCATCATCCAACTCCGACGGTGTTCCGGACTGATCCTTCTCGTCAGGCATGCCGCCGTGAGGACTTGAGGCAGAGTTTGTGCGATGAAGGTTGTTGAGTTCGCGTTGGATGGCGGCGAGCTGCTGCCGGAGGAAGAACTCTTTCTGCTGCTTCGAGACGGACTCGTCTACGGATTGCGCTATGCGCTTGGAGACCTCTGAGATGGAGGACTGTTTGATGAAGATAGAGGTCGCACGGCGGAGGCGGTCGTCTGGGTCTGCTGCAGACAGAAATTCTGGAATGCAAAGGTCAGTATATGAGCTGAGACGCGAGTAGGGAATAGAGCGGCATCTGAAGCTTCCGTGTTATCTGGAGAAGCCTCCTATGCAGTCATAGCTTATCGTGGGACCAGAGAATGTGAATTGACAGCGGTGTCGGCTGTCCACCACCATGTCATTGCTCCCACCCCGCACTCTGCTGGCAGTGAAAGCGAACCGGAACGAAGCACGAATAAGAAGAGCATAGAGTCGAAAATTCACTCACCCAGCTTGTCAGCATACTCCCCATTGGTGCTCGAGATGATGACGTCCGCCATCCAAGCGGCGCGGGCGGGCGAGACTTCCTCCACCAGCCCCGCGACTTTGCTGTAGGAATCCCGCTTCGTCTGCTGAGTGGTGTCCCGCGCAAGCTGGTCGAGAAGCTTCAAGGCTGCGGCTTTGAACTTGACGACCGCTTCTGGCGACGGCAGGCCGTTAACACCGCTCGGGTACTCGACCTTGCGGTAGGTGATTCCAGAGCTGATGACGAGAGGCTCTGGGAGGTCGGGACCATTGTCCAGAACGCGGATGCGTGTGATGCCGCTGAGGGACAGCAGGTAATACTGCTTCAGGTTGTTCGTGGCCGGCTTGGATCAAGTCGTAGTATCCGTGCTGCGGTGCCCCATTGGAAGACGGAAGCATCGTGGGCGGTCTGTGGGACGGCGGCGACCAAAGGTTGTTCCTCAGACTCGCGCACCAGAGCAAGCAGGGCTTCGCCGACTGACTTGGACACCGGGAACGTTATTCGACCTGTAGGAATGAGAATAAGCGGGTGCGGAAGGGCGAGGAGGGGCAATGTCGAGCTCGACGCGGCAGAGGACATCGTGGTCGCCGGTAAGATCTTGTAAAGCAGTTGGGAGGCCAGCTGCGCAGACGCTTATGAAGTCACTAACGTGCCACTAACTGAGCTTAGACCTTGGTTAGTGGAAGCGGTCGCGGTGGTGACCGTGAGACAGCAACGCGCTTATCCTATGGGTAAGCTTTCGAGCTAGTGTCAATAAGTAAAGGGCCGTTATCACATGCGTTAACCGTTTCAGGCACGGGTCCGTCTGGGAATGATCTAAGCACGTTTCCCTCGATTGGGTCTCATAGTTCCCACGCTTAGCTTGTCCTTCCCCAGCACCGTGGTTTACTGTTCGAAATACGTTCACGGTCGCAATTCTCTGCTATGACCCGTATATCGAACACGTTCACTTCTCATCTGAATGATATGAGCCCCGCGCGATAGCGTGCTCTCTCTGAGAAGCCTGCCCGAAATTCGAACCCTTACGGCGCCTTCAATCCGTTGTCTATACCGTCGGACGACCTCAGAGCCTCGCCAGTGCACCGCGTGCTAGGAGAGCTTGGTGGAGGCTGAAGTGCTCAGGGGAGTGCTACGTGGGGATGTTGTATAAACGGGTGGTGAGTTGACCTGTCCGTCTGAGGCATGTTTTTCGCTGATCTGGGGATTTGTAGGTTGTAAGGTCGTCCGAAACCAAACATGTGCTCTTGCTATGCTCTCTTGCGTCTGAGGACAAGTTTCGCGGCCATCGCCATCTGTCAAAGACCAATGAGATTCTGCAAGAGGTTGTCTGCTGTCCGCCCTCTCACTTGTTCGAGGATAGGCTGAGGGTGCACAGGGTCATATCGGAATGTCAGCGGACCCCATGCGCCGATCTTCCGTCTGAGAGTGCAGAAGCCCTCACGCCTTCGATCAGGGACTCGGCCAACTCCGTCGCAGCGCCCTATATAATGCGAGGTGACGCTGTCTCACCTAACGAATCCTTCGCCTACCACGTCCATCTTACAACACAAAGTCACCACCTTACAACCATTATGGACGTGGGTGCTTCTTCGTACTGAATGATACGGCATTAACTGACCTTTACTTGTATCTTTCAGGAACTACGAGACGAATTAACTCGACTTCAAGTATCGAGGAGCCAGACAGACAGAAAGCAGTTACCTGCGGAATTGTTCAGGGACATATTCCAACATGTCCCCTCGATGCGGGACCTCTGCAGTCTCAGTGTCGTTTGCCGCAAACTCCAGGGCGAAGCCGAGCACTTCATCTACCGTTCCATCGAGTCTTCTCGCCGGGCACACACGGAATATCTGTGCGACCTTATCGCGTCTTCACCACATCGTCATTTACTCGTGCGCTCCTTGCGTATTTCCAACGACGACACCGACCTGCATATCTCCGACGCAAGGGACAAAGACTACTGGGAACGCATCGCTCGCCTTCTCCACGACCTGCCCCACCTGGAGGAGCTGAAGATCCACGACGACATGGCGGTACCCGCGAAGAACAAGAACGCCTGGGTGTTGTCGCGGTGCACCTTTTCCTTGCAACACTTTGACTCAGACTTTGTCTTCGACGAGAACCTCTTGGCTTTCCTGCGCTCGCAACGTTCCCTTCAGCGATTGTACTGGACAGAGAGTTGGTCAGACGACGAGTCTGTGAAAGCGTTGGACGACATGGATGTCGGACCCGCATCATCCTCTCAGTTGGCGCCATCTGTTTCTCTGCTGAACACCAACAGTCCACGATTCGTTTTGAAGTGCATGCCGAGTGCCACGCTCAGTCATGTGTGGATCTGTGGCCCATGCGCTCACGAGGACGACGGCTGGATGCACTACATCCAACAATTTACTGATGGGGGCGGCGCGACGAGCTTGAAATCTTTACGGATGAACCTACCGTACCGGAAGAGGACGTTGATATCAGTACTCGCGTCCCTCGCCAGGGGGCGCCGGAACTGCGCTCGCTTGGATTCGTCCCTTTCTTCAATGTCACGGTGCGCATATATACACTCGTGCAATCATGGCGTTTACTGACGTGATACAACAGGACAAGGAGCTCATCGACACTCTCGCGCAGTTCAAACATCTGCGTTGTCTCGTTACCTGGAACGTTATCGGTCGCGACACGTCTCGAGCAATCGCTCAGGCTTGCCCGTCGCTCCGCCTGATTGCATGCCTGCATTATTCTTACTCGCATGAATATGTCGTCCTTCCAGTCAATCCGCTAGGCACTCCCAAGCCTCTCCACGATCCGGAGTACTTGCTGTGGAAGGATGCTTGAACGCGCCGAGCCGTGGCGTGCAGGTCCGCGGTACGTGATTGGTTGGATGTTGATCTGATCGGTCATCTTATCTTTGATATTCCCTTTTAGCCTATGGTCAGAAATGATCTCACAAGTGCTTCACGAACGTCATCGAGTGGAACCCCCTTCGGCGACGATGAGCTACATAACTTCGGCCAGCTAAGCTGCCTACCACTTCACAACGACCTCCACACCCTCCGCGACGCCTTCAATAGCTAAAACAAATGTCTCAGAACATTTTCCGTCTGAAAGCCTCTGTCAATCATTATGCCTGGGGCAAGAAAGGCTCAGCTTCACTTGCAGCGCGACTGTCGAGTAATGCGATCGGACCCGACTTTGCCTTGGAGGAGGACAAGCCATACGCTGAGGTGAGTACAGGATCGACTTTGCTCGAGCTTGTGGTTAAAGGTGTATGTAGATTTGGATGGGCACGCACCGGAATGGACCAGCTTCCTTGTTCGACGACCCGAATAAGCCACTACTGGACGTCATCAAGTCGAACCCAAAGCACTACCTCGGCCAGACCCTCCTCGACAAGTGGCCAGGCACCAACCACGTTCCCTACCTCTTCAAGATCCTTTCGTTCGACAAGGCGCTTGCCCTCCAGGTTCATCCAGACAAGGAGATTGCGCAGGAGCTGCAGAAGAAGGACCCTGAAAACTTTGTCGACCCGAATCACAAGCCCGAGATTGCCGTCGCCATTGGCGAGCCTTTGGGTGGCGGGTCGTGGGGACCGAACGTCGCTTTCACCGGTTTCGTCGGGTTCCAGCCGCTAGAGCACATCCGGGACTATCTAAACACCGTGCCCGAGCTGAAGAACGCCATTGGGGACGACAAGCTTGTTGAAGAGTTCGCGGCGAGCCCATCGAAGGATGGCCTGAAGAAGGTTTATACCGCGCTCCTGAGCCGATCTCAGGATGCAGTCGCACCATGCATACAAGCCCTTGTCGACCGCCTCCAGCACGACGCCGGCCGCTTCCCGCCAGACATCGTTCGGCTCGTGCAGAAGGTGAACCAGCAGTATCCCGGCGACGTCGGCGTGCTCTCCACCACGTTCTTCATGAACTTCGTCAAGCTCGCGCGCGGCGAGTCGATCTATATAGGCGCGGACGAGATCCACGCGTACCTCGAGGGCGACATCATCGAGTGCATGGCGGTCTCGGACAACGTGCTCAACGTCGCCTTCGTCCCGCCGGAGGAGCGCCAGGTGAAGGACTTCGTGCGCGCGCTGACGTTTACGGCGCGGGACAAGGACCACTGGAGACTCGGGCACAAGAAGTACCAGAAGAGCAAGGCGGGCGTGACGCAGGTGTATGCGCCGCCATTCGAAGAGTTCGTGGTGCTCGGCACGAGCCTGGAGCAGGGCTCAAAGGAAGTGTTGGGCGCGGTAGGGGGCCCGACCGTTGGCATCGTAACGTCTGGGCAGGCGAAGGTCGCGGTGAAGGAAGAGGCGATCACACTGGACGAAGGAGCAGTGGTGTACGTCGTGCCGGGTCACGACATCTCGGTCGAACTTGTGGGTAGTGGCAAGGGCGAAATCTGGTGGGCCGCTTCGGCAGTATAAAGTCAAGTCAGAAAATATCATAGACCTCATATGCATCTTTGTATCGATAGAATTGTACATACTTACGCACATCTCTCGAATGTGCGGTTTGTTTCCGCTGCTTGTGTGTCGACCATTTTGAGTTTTTGATGGATGGTATGCCAGCGCTTGCGGCCTACGCTCGGGCCCGGGGACGCGACCTCCAGAACCTGTCCCACCAAGTGAGCGTTATCCTCCCACCAGGTTCCGACGCAAGCGCTAATCAAATCGCCCAAAGCGGCAAGTGCCATCAAAATAGAATCTCCCAGTATTTGAGTGAAGTATCCCGTCGTAGATACACATGATGTACCACCACTAGAGGCCTTTGGGACTAAAAAGTCATATCCCTGTGACATAACAAAACTAAAAAACCATAACCGGAGCAAGCCTGAGCCCACAAGGCTGATTCCGAGCCATCAACTCGCCACAAGTTAAGTCAAGTCAACTTGCCCAGTTATTAACATCGCAGAAACATTACAGGCTAGGCATGATATGGGTGGGAAGTTTTAGAATGAATAACAGGAGCACCAGCAAGCTCATATAACAAAAACAACAAAAACACTTTAAAAGGCGTTGGCGGGATTCGATCCCGGCGCCTCTTGAACACCTCCCGAGCCCGCTGCAGATATTCCCGTTAGTCTACGGCATCGTAAATAAGTGACTGAATTATGCGTATATACCCAGTCAATCCCTGTCATCCGAGGGAAGTGATGATGCTTCCCGCTTTGGACGATTTGATTAGCGCTTGCGTCGGAACCTGGTGGGAGGATAACGCTCACTTGTCCCACCACTCCCAGCTCCAAGCGATTCTTCCCCTGCACAATCGCCATAAATTCATGTCGAAAATATTGTTTGCAGGCTCTGGCCCTGGATGTCCCCCTCCGCAACGCGCTGCGTTGGTAACGGCGGGCTTGTTTCGCTGAACGAAGACCAATCGTAGTCCGTAAACGACTCGTGCCTCGACGCAATGGACACGATTGGCCGCGCGACGCCGCCTTGCACTGTCAACGCAACCGGACTGGTCAAGGGAGCCAAGGTGCAGGCATTTCTTGGCCTTACACCGCTCCCCCCCGATGTACTGTTGAAGCCATCGCGATTATGATACGGTCATGATTGGCGACTGCACGTTCGCTTGGTGCGTTGAAACAATTGCATGCAGATGGAACGAGCTTGACAAGGTTACTAGGCGTGTCTTCATGTCCCGCTTCCTAGAAGAGCTATGTTACGAGAACCAAGACGAGCCCGTCCGTGTTCACGCCCTTTGTATGTCGCGAGCTAAGGACGCGGGACGCTGCTGCGCTCCTCAACTAAGTCCTCTCTCCGACGCTCGGTGGTCTCCCGTCCCTCACAACCTGCCGCTTTGGGCGTACATGCACATCAAAGGCGTGAAACGATGCGACTGCTCGAGGCGGGAGCACCGCCTCTCATTGGCTTGGCCCAGTCTTGGCCGCCAAGCATCCGAAGAGTCGTCATGTTCAAGCGTTCGAAGCACCTAATATAAGGACTTCTTTCGCTTCTTCACCCTTTTCCTGCCCTCCCTCGCTTATCTTCATTTTCTTGTGGCCATCCGGGACTTCGCTACTTAAGCGTCTCCCTTTTCTTCTTCGAGGCTGGTCCTCACCCACTTTTAGTGAGCACGCTGCGCGTCCCACTGGTGTCACTTTTATCTCTTTCTCTCTTTCTTTTGCTCTCGCCTTGTCTCGTCTCGTCTCAGGACACATTCCGGTCTCTACCCTACACACTACTCTATCTCGGCTTATAGCATGTCGCAAGAGAACACCGAGGGACCTCGGGTTGGACGCCTTGCTCGTCGTATCCATGGATGGTCATGGCAAGCTGTGAGTCCTCTTGAGCAATGCTGCGTCCTCTGCTAACTGCTTGCAGTTTCCTATTGGAATGGGGACTGGCGCGGTTTACGTGACCATGTCTGGCATAAAGTACCACTCGACGGCGCTGACTACCGTGGAAATCATATTCTACTTCATCAACATGGCGCTTTTCCTCCTCAACGTCACGACGTTGGCTCTGCAGGCGATCTGTGCGTATCCGTCTCGCTATCAAGTAATCCTGAACGACTGTAACTAATTTCGTGCAGTGTATCCAAGACAAGCTTGGCGTCTCCTCCAAGATCCCGTCAAGGGCATCTTTGTTCCTCTCGTGGTGCGTGCGATTGGTTTAGTTCAAGGATTCTTCAGCTCACAGTACGCAGGTTCTGTCGTTCGCCACCATCATCATCGGAACTATCAACTACGCGGTGCCGTCTGGACATGTCCACCCAGAATTTATTTATAGTATATTCTGGTACGACCTCAGTGCACATTTCTTGCTGTGCGACGCATTGAATAGGCATACAGGGTCTATGTTGCCTTTGCGATCATAGTCTGCTTCCCGATGTTGATGATATGGTTCAACAAGCCGCATGATCTGACGACCTTCACTCCGGCATGGGCCTTCTTGGTCTTCCCCATGGTCAGCTGTCCATTTGCTACTGTCACATCCCATTTTTCTAACGACTTTGCACTGATGGTAGATGCTTGTCGGTGTGATATCGTTCAACGTCCTCAAGGTGATGTCTCCCGACGACCCACGGACAATCGGTGTGCTCCTCGTGGGATACGTCTTCCAAGGTACGTGTATTACTGGCAGCATGGCGAACAAGGCTGACGTAGTCGGTGTAGGACTTGGCTTCTTCATGACGTTCTTCTACATCTGCATCTACATCATCAGGATTATGATGGTCAGTCCTTCTGGTGATTTGCATCTCTGAAAGCACGCTCACCTGTAGTTTTAGACGGGTTTCCTTGACGGTCATCAAGCGAACGGTGCATTCGTGGCTTGCGGCCCACCCGGATTCACTGCCCTCGCTCTCATCAACCTCGGAAAGAAGGCGCAGGAGATGTACGTCCGCCGAACTTTAACCTTGTATAAGCTCACTGAATAGCGTATGATAGTCTCCCCAAGCACGGCCTCGTCTCTCCCGCCGCTGGCGAAATTTGGTATGCCTCGAGCGTCGTCGCCGGGCTCATGCTGTTCGGCCTCGCGGTGTTCTTCTTCGTATTCGGCGTCCTGCCGTACTGGTTCAAGCTCCACAAGCACCTGCACGAGATTCTCGGCTGTAAGCCCCTTTGTTCGTTCGATGCTAACTGCGATTCTGACATGTCTACTATCTTAGGCTGGGCGCTGACCTTCCCTAACGTCGGGTGGATATCGACCATCCGGGTGCTCGGCGACACTTTCAACCTGCCCGGCTTCTTCCGCTGGCACCTCGCCATGACCATCATCATGTGCATCGTCTGGGTCGTCCTCATCGCCCTCACCCTGCTCGCGTTCTGGAAGGGCAAGATCTTCATGGCCAAGGACGAGGACATCATCAAGGACATCACCTCCGAGACCTCGACGATGTACTCCAAAGAGGAGGACCTGGAGAAAGGTGGGCATCAATAGGTAGACCACCTGCCACGGACTTGGACTCTTTACATTGAGCGCTGTACGCACAGCTTGGACTTCTTCACCATCATCCTGATTACATAGAGCACTGCCGAGATTTAGATTAGACTTAAGTAGGTTCGCACTCCGTAATGCATTGGCGACCAAGCGTTGGGACCCGGACATCGCGAAGGTTTCAGTTAAGTCCTGAGTAGACTTGACACCATGGCAAGCACATTTCAGTGACGACCCGACAAGGACCCTTAAGGAAGTAGCGGCTGGTTGGTTCGTATATAGTCACCGAAGTCGTGGGACCCGAGCCCCTGGCCTCGACATCCGTCTGAACATAGGCGCTCACTTGCCGTTTTCTTCGCCAATGGAGGCTGCCGCCGACTGTTGAGACACCCTTCAGCCTGCGCACAGTCGTCAATGAGAGTAAGCCACGGTACTATTCCTGATACACTCAGCCTGATTGGAGAACATGGCAAAATCTCCGGAGGTCGAGCTCGCGAGGTGCCTATGCGAGTCCGACTCGAAATTGCATCGAAATCCCTAAGTCATTGACCGATTGCACCTATACAGCAGCCATGAGCTGGTACCAGCCGGAGCTCACAAATCATAAGTTAGCTGGAAGGGTCTCTACAGCCGTAGTCTAATTGGGTCGCACAGGAGTGCGCACAAACATTATCAACAACACACCCTATAAATTCAACAAAGGTTATATATCAGCTGAGGTAGTCCTTAAAATGTAAAATGATTGTTCAATCCTTCGCATTGCGCAAGCACAGGATGCTGTCCTCAATGCCAGACACCTCGCGAGCGCCTAACCTTGGCATAATTTGCGCTCTCTGCACTCTCACGAGGAGCATATTCACAGCTCTAAAAATGCAGCTCTAAAAATCATGCAAATGTTATGTATCAGATAGCAGACAATAATGCACAACCTTTGACATGCTAGGCCCCCTTATTGAGCAGAATTTACAGCCAAAATGTGCAAAATAGGGTTAGGTGTCTGAGTTCCCAACAAAACACTGTAAGGCCAGTTGTAATAAATTCTATCGACATGAAAATGGAGAGTGTGTACTGTTTAGTTATGTAGACAAAATTCAAAGAATAGTCATAAACCACGAAAAAGGAAGAATTTTTCGATCTATCCCTCGAGCCGGGATCGAACCAGCGACATCAAGATATGAAGTGTAACCATTACAGTCTTGCGCTCTTCCAACTGAGCTATCGAGGGATGTGCATTAATCTTATGTTATAATACCTATTG